>RJWJ010039315.1:0-14529 GCA_004363605.1 Indri indri | reverse complement strand
TATGCATGGAAAAGAACTCAACTGCAATGCAAGCTGGCATACGGTCGCCCCTCAAGACATGGTGCAGAAGAGTTATGTAGTAACAAGGAGGGAGACTCCGGTCCCGAGTAGGCAACAAAGACTTTAGGAAAGATGAAAGGAGTAGAATGAGAAACACTAACAGAACTTGAGGAAAAGGGAGGGCATTGCTAGAAGGAAGGCTGGCTAACAGTGATGGTGGGTGTAATTTGGGAGTATGGACAGTTTTTTCACAGGTGAGATTTTATTGGTAACAGGGAGGGCAAGGTTATTAATCAGGAAAAGCAGAGATTAGAAATCACAGGTGTCGCTATTGAGGGACTTCATTTTCAGCTCCTTGGATGCTATCAATCAGAAACCCTGTAACATTTTTCCCTGCAAAGTGGCTCAGACTTAATATACCTGCTCATTATTAACACTGCCTCCACCCTAGTCTTAAACCATGCTGAAATCACCCATTTTGTGGGCTGCCAGCTCTAGCCCGTCTGCCTGGGGCAGCTTCATCACTGTACTGTCTTCACACTCCAACGACACTACCCCTCTCTGCATTCCTAGAATCGTCCCTGCTCTTGGCTGCCGGGGCACCTCTGCACACACTGTTCCTTCTGGACCGTGTTCCCTACTATGCACCCCCTGTTAACTCCTAGATATCCTTCTATTCCCAACTTACTCCCTGATTGCTCTCACTCAGGATCAGGAGTCCCTGTCACAAGCTCTCACACATTCCTTTCCTCCACACCAGTTTGTAATTTACCCTTCATTTGGACAATTATTAATTCATGCCCACCTCACCCTCTTGGCCAGTGGCTCATAAAGTGGGGTCCCAGACCACATCAGTATCATCACAGGAGAACCTATTAGAAATGCAGATTCTCAAGCCACATCCCAGACCTACTGAATCAGAAACTTGAGATGGGAGGCAGCAATCTGTGTTTTAAAAACAAAACAAACAAACAAAAAAAACCTCCAGGTGTTTCTGATGCACACACTCAAGCCTGAGAGCCACTGCGCTAGATTATGTAGTTAATGGCACAGACCAGGTGTTTTCGTACCCCATGGTGTCACCTGCTGCCAAGTTCAGCAACAAACAACAGTAAGGAATTGGTAAGATTTCCTGATTGAATGAATAATTGGTGAAAACTATCCATGGCTCCGTAAATCCCCTCCCTTTTTAATTCTAAACCCCCATGAATAACTTCAGAATTCCCCAAAATCAATACTGAATGTCTGTCCAAAGACCTGGGTTCTAGCCCCAGTTCCCAGGCTGTTCTAGGTTCAGACTTTGGCATTCTATCGCTTACCATGTGTGATCATCCATAAACTTCCCAATCTCTCTGGGCCTTAATTTCCTCACCTCTAAAATGAGAATAATTATGGCACCTATTTCCTAGGATTGTTGAGATAATTAATGAGACAATGGCACTAAGAATCATGACTACACACACACGGTGAAGGACTTAACAAACTTAGGTATTATTATTGTCATAATAATAAAAAAAACTTAAAACTTTAAGTAGTCTTTCCTCTTGAGTCCCAGCTTTCTTACTCAAGATGGACCGCACACACTTCAGGCTAGCTCTCCCTGCCTTGCAAAACTACTCACATCTAACAGCCCTAGCAGGCCTGAAACCTCCCCTAGGAACCTAGAGTCCTGCTACAGCTTTCCCGGCTCCACCTCCTGAACAGCTGGGCTGGAGCAGACAGACTTGGCTGTACTCACACTTGTCTTCCTAGAGCTCAAATGAAGTCACTTCAGTTAAGTAGAGTCCCCACTTAACTCGAGAATCAGATCTTGGTAACTCAACCGGTTAGCAGGTGGTTTCATTTCAGTATGTACCTGTCTGGGTGGCTAGGATTCAAACGGAGCTCACACAGGGAGCCTATTTCTACTCCAATTTTGGTACTCGGTAAAACATTAATAGCAACAATTAAAATTTACTCCCATCGAATAGATCTTAAAAATAAAAAGGATGGTTTCTCCCTTCCCTAAGAAGCAGAGGGTCCACCACCTGCCTACAAAGTGCCCCTCTTACCCTGTCTCCACGCAGCAGGCTGTGTGTGAGAGATGACAGAAACGCGAACCGCACACAGCAAAACCACGGGCACGCCCCGCTCGGTCACCGAGCTGTGCCTCCCTGCTGGGCCTGGGGGTACACCTGGCATGGGGTGCCCTTTCGCCCGGACACCGGCTAGGGCCGGCAACGCTTGGTTCCTCAAGAGTTAAATGCTGAGTAATTTTCCTGAGGAGCAAGCAGTGGGAGCGGGGGCTCTGCCAATGGCAACAGTATTTTTATCCTACTTAAACCAACACGGCGGCGCGGCCGCGGGTGTCCCCAAGGGTGTCCCCGCGCGACACGCTCCGGAATCGCCGGCCGGGACCCTCGCTGGCTCCCAGGGCGACGTGGACAGCAGCGCTGCCGCCGAGTTCCAAGCGACCGGGCGGGGGGCCGCGGGGTCAGCCGAGGACGGCTGCGCCTTGGCCGTGCGGGCCCGGCGGCCACCGCGTCCGGGAAAGGGCCCCTCCGCCGAGCCGCCCGCTCTCCGCGCCCGGGCCTAAGCGGTAGAGGTCTGAGCCCAAGTTAGCCGGTTGCTTCGCTGCAAGAGTGGAAAGGGGCGCGAGCAGGAAGCGCACGTCCCGCCCGGGCATGGAGGGACAAGGGGCTGCTGGGCCGCCCCGGGGCCCCGACTGCCCGCCGCCCGGCCCGCCGCGGCGCAGGGGAATGAATGGGGCTCCCTAGCCGGCCGCGGGCGCGCACTCACAGGCGACGTAGGCGAGCAGGGCGATGCCCAGCAGCAGCTTCATCCTCCTGCGGTTGACGGCAGACACGAGGCGCACTAGCGCCTTGCTCACCATCCCCGGGAGCCGCGCCGGTCCAGTGCCCTGCCGCGCGGCGGCCCGCCTGCTGCACAATGCGCCGCGGCGGCGGCCGGGACAGCCCCGCCCCCTGCCGCCCGCGCGAGCCCGCCCCCGCGCGCTGGGCTTCCTGCCGGTGGGAGCACTGCGCACGCGCAACCCCGCCCCCACCTTCGGCTCCGCCCCCACCCCGCGTCCCGCCCCGCGCCTCCTCTCTACGCAGGCGCAGTTGCTGCCGCGCGCCTCGGTTTTCGAAGAATGTGGCCGAGAGGGCTGGCGGGCTGCGTGCGGCGCATGCGCATCGCGGCGTGTTTTCCCAGGCTGCGAAGGTGTGTCTCGCTGAGGTGTGTACCCTTCCCGGAGCGCTTCCTCGGGCGACGAGCTTCTGAACCACCGGGGCACTCGGTGGGCGCTGCAGTGGTGCCGTGGAACGAAATATGTACTTCTGCTGAGCTTGGCCGTATCTTTGAAGTTGTTTGAATGCCTCCTTCAGAAAGCTGGCTGTTCTCTGGGTTGTTTTGTTGGCTTCTTTAGTTCGAATAGCGGCAGCCAAAATGATAAATCCCCTGAACGTTGCCAGAGTCAAAACCGGCTGCATTTTTTTTCTCTGTTGTGATCAACTGGGGTGTCTTTATTTTTAAAAATAAAGGGTCTTTTATTATTATTAAAAATAATGATAATCGCATAAATTTAGGATAAACTAGGAACAGGAATGTAGAAATCGCACTCTCTGCCTAGAGAAAAACCGTGAACGTTTCATCGTGTGTACTTCATTCCAATCTTTTAGCTGAGTGTATCTATTTTGACATAGTTATAGGGATGAATTGTGTTGCTGTATTGATTGCATAGGAGTTGTCTGAATTTATTTCTTCCATGAGCATTTATTGGATACCTACTAAAAGCAAGGAAGTGTGCCCAAGGATCCACAGATACCAGAAACTTATCACTGGGTCCACAGAGAGCTGGTCCAGAGAGGAGAAAAGACAGGTACACACAGATCTGATCTGAGTGATGCCAAGTCAAGAGAGACCCCTTAAAGTGTTTGGGAGCTACAGGATACAGGTGCTGATCTTCAGCCACAGTGAGAAATTGGAGCTGGGAGCGGCATTGCTAAACTCAATGGAATACCTCCTTTAGAAACCTCTGAGAATATTGATTATCATAACTAGGAATAAATCAAAGCCTTACTGTATCTCTGAAAGTACACAGCACAAATGCTGTGATTTTCTGATAGCACCTGACCCCAACCTACCCCTCCCAATAAATGTGAGAATAGTTGAATAGAAGGTAACAACTGAGCAGTTTCACTGAGGGCAGAGCTTTATGTGCTGCTCACAACTGGAGTGGCCCTCCTTCCAGAAACCCAGCTCCCTGTCTGTGAAGTATCCAAGGAGGCTGCCAGGTGACAAAACACCTGGCATGGGAGCCAGAGGCTGGAGTTTCCAGAGGGGCCAGACCCCCAGAGCAAACTGGTTTGGAATAAATTGATTTTTGTCTCTGAGTCTTAATTTCCTTATCCTTGACATTTTGGATTTAGGTTACGTCCATGATTTTTGAAAAGAGAAGTACCTACCTAGAGCAAATGAGGCTCTGAGTTCTTCCCATGCTATGACTCATGGTTTTTAGATTAAAGGTGAAGAGCAGAGATGGAAGAAAAGATTTTGTTGACATTTGACCTACCACCCAAATCAGAAGCTTCTAGGCAGATTTCAAATGTATTAGGTTGTAGGTGGGGTTTAGTTGGTAAGTATCTTATCAATTTAAGGAGATCAAAAATTGTGGAGTATTTGCTATTTTTGTATAAAATTCCTTAAGCCCAGAATTCCTAGTTGAGTGTTTTTTCTGCTGCCAACACTATTGCCAAGTTCTTCTACCCCGTTGGATTAACTATGTGGAAATACTATTAGCAGCTGCAGTAAGTAGCTGCTGCTCTCATTATTGCCACCCAGAAGGCAGTTGGTGTCCCAAGACCCTGATTTTCAGCTCTACCACAGCCAGAATTGGGCAATAAGCTACAGTGAGTGTGTACTCAGTGGAGGAAAGAAGGCCTAAGGGAAAGGAGATGCCCCAGAAGCCCTCCCAGCTCTACTGGGGATGGTGGGTGGCACAGGCAGCACACTTTCCTGTGCTCCTTGCAGCCCTTGTCTCTTCCCAGCCTGTCTCCTCTTCCCCAACAGGTTCTGGGCTCATCCCCCTTCCCCTACCAACTCCCTCATTCTTCCAATGGCTATGTTAACAACAATATTTTTAAGCAATTATTGTACAAGGCAGTGTTCTTGACACTTAGAGTAATTAAAAAATGAATCATAATATGGCTTCTCTCCTAGAGTGTTCAGAGCCTAAGGAAGGGAGAAAACTAGCATTTATTAAACCTCTGCAGTGTGCCAGGACTGTTATGCAAGACGCTTTCACTGTTATTTAATTCTTGTAACAGCCCTGTGGGGCAGGGTTGCTGTTGTTGCTACTGTCTTTTTGTTTAATCTTTTAAAAAATACTTTTTGCATTGGCAAATAGAAATTGCATATATTTATGATGTACACTATGGTGTTTTAGTATATGTATACATTATGGAATGGCTAAAACCAGTAGTTAACATATGCATTATGTCACATACTTTTTGTGGCGAGAACATTTAAAAATCTGTCTTCATAATTTTCAAATTTATAATACATTATTATTAACTATGGTTGTACAATGGATCTCTTGAATTAATTCCTTCTAACTGACATTTTGTATCCTTTGACCAACATCTCCCCAATCCCTCCACCCCTGCCCCCAGCCTCTGCTAACCACCATTCAACTCTCTGCTTCTAAGTTGGTCTCTTTTACATTCCACATGTGAGATCACATGGCATTTGTCTTTCTGTGCCTGGCTTATTTCACAAAACACAATGTCCTCCAGGTTCATTCATGTTGTCTCAAATGACAGAATTTCCTTCTTTTTAAAGGCTGAATAATATTCCATTTATGTACCACATTTTCTTTATCCATTCATCTGTCGATAGACGTTTAGGTTGCTTCCGTATTTTTGCTATTGTGAATAATGCTGCTATGAACACAGGAATGCAAATATCTCTTTGAGACCCTGCTTTCAGTTCTTTTGGGTATATATCCAGAAGTGGAATTGCCGGGTCATATGGTAGTTCTATGTTTCATTTTTTTAAGAACCTCCATACCGTTTTCCTTAATGGCTATACTAATTTATATTGCTGCTGTCATCAATAGATGAGAAAACTGAAGCTCTGAGCATTTGGTAAGTGTCCAAACACTTGGTAAGTAATAGGATTACTAGTTACTTGGTTCAGTAAGTGACAAGGCTACCAGTCACATAGCCATGGGGGTAGGGCTGGGCTTTTAAGCCACACCTTCCCATGTATAAGGACACTTTTCTGTAGGAGAGTGGAGACTTGCACAGAAATGACTATTATTCATGGCAGAATGTGATGAGTCCTCAGAGTGGGACACGGTTGGATAAATGGCTAAGAATTTCACAAGAGGGAGACGTGCTTCCAGGCTATGGAGTGCGGTTTGCCTTGCTGGAACCAGCCAGTACAGGCTCACAAGAGCTGACTGTTAGCAATTCTTCCTCTGGGAGTATTTACACCATGGAAATGAGCAGTTGCTGCAAATCAGGGATTTCTTTTCTAAAAAACCAGCACTGTTCCAGGTAAGAACAGGGAAACAGAGAAAGCTTTGCAGAGCAATAGCTTGATGAGCTGAATTCGAAAGGATGTAGTATAGGATTTTGACTCATATGCACTGGGTGGGGGCATCCTTTAGGAAATAACAAAGGCCAGGTTTCTGGGGAGCAAAGGCTTTGATAGGGAATGGTGGAGGTCTTTGTTTGGCTCACCAGTAGTCTTAGCCTCCATCTGCACTTTCGAACTCTGTTCTGAGCTCTGCTGGGCCTGAAGCATGCACACTGCATCTTCCAGGCTTCCTGTTTGGTTCTGCCAAGAGGAGTCATTGGTGAAACATCAATGGGTAGAATAGAGATGCTTCTGCATCTGGCTCTTCCAGGGTGGCCATTGCTAGTGGCTCCTAGAATTTGCTGGCATTTGCTGTAGCTGTGGCAAAGCTGGGGTGATTCTGGATTCCAGCAGCCCTGAGGGAGATAGGATCTTTTTTAAACATCCACCTGCTATAATCAAAGCCTGTCTTCTTAGCTTGTCCACAGCTGACCATGCACAGGCATTCACAGCTTCTGGTGGCTGGGGATTGCCCCTTTCTTTTTTGTTCTGCCATACTCTTTATTCTCCCTTTGGCACTTCTTCTTCTTCTTCTTTCTTCTTTCCTCTTCTTCTTCTTTCGTCTTCTTCTTTCTTCTTCTTCTTTATAGCCCAGGCTGGTCTCAAACTCCTGGCCTCAAGCAATCCTCCCGTGCCTCAGCCTCCCAAAGTGCTAGGATTACATGTGAGCCACTGTGTCCAGCCTCTATGGCACTTCTTAATTCTTCCAACATTGTTAGAACCAAACCCCCATATAAAATTCCTTCTGTTTGAAATGCAGTAGTTTTCCTGACTAGGTCTTGGTTGATACATCTTCCTCTAAAGAAATGTGAGAAAGAAAGCTTGGTCGCAGATCTCCTGAGCTGCTTGCCATGAAACTGCTCCTTCCCTCTGTGCCAGCTCTGCCATGGCCACGGGGGTTTTCCTCCTGGTCAGTGACCTTAGTGCCTGCACGGGAATGCCTTCCTAGAGGATATGATCCCCATTGGTCTCAGGAGAGGAAGAGATGGGAGGTAGGCCTCAGTTGCTACCCTACTGCTTTATTTCCCACATCATTACCCCAGGATAAGTGAATGCACTAGCTCTTCCCAAAGGTTTGGGGAGACAGATGGGTTTAATATCACAGCAATATAAATAACTTGAAACTGCATATCTAACATTCCCATTCCTAAGAGTCTTTTTTAAAAATACACTATTTTTTTAGAACAGTTTTAGATTTATGGAAAAATTGAGAGGGTGGCACAGAGTTCCCATGTAACCCCATACCCATTCTCCCCTCTCGTTAACATCGTGCACTCATGTGGGATTTTCATCGTTTCATATCAAGGGTCCACACTATCAATATGACTTTGTTGATGTTAATGAGGTCACAGTCAACTGAGGTAGTATGTATCAAGTTTCTCCACCGTAAGGTTCCTCTTGCTCCCTTTTCCACACTGTATTCTTTGGAAGGAAGTCACTGCGCAGCCCACACTTGGGCAGTGGGAAGCTGTACTCTCCTTGAGGGTGGAGAATCTGCGTAAGTTGGAATTCTACTGCACAGGAGTCCATCTCTTCTCTCCCTTTATTAATTCCTTCAGTCATGTATTTATATTAGGATAGACTCATGGGCATTTATTTTATGCTTTGAGTTATAATACAATACTTCTTTATTTATGTTGGTGCTCACATTGTTCCAGCTTCTGTTATTGGGAGCTCTTTCAGTTGGCTCCTGTGCCCCTTTGACATACTCCCATCATTGTGGAGGTTCTAGGGTTTGTTTTGTTCTAGCATTTTCTTGCTTTCTGGCACTACAAGGTACTCCAAGCTCATCCTGTATATTTCCTGCCCCAGTCCTAGAATCAGCCATTTCTCCAAGGATCCCTGTTTCCTTTTGTTAGAGAATGGTGTTAGGAACCCAGACCTGGGCACTAGGTGTGCTGGTACTGCTGGGGGGTTCTTGCCTCTAGGCCTTCTCAGCTGACATGGTACAGAAATGTGTGTGTGGTACTAACCTGGGTACATACACGTATCAGTAAATATTTCTGCAGATAACCGTCTGTATCTGTAAGCAGGAGTTCTTACTGCTGTGTCCAGCTCTCATCTGTTGCCACGTGGATCACTCTGGCCTTCTCCCTTGCTTATCTGTAACTTCTCACTCCAAGAGTGAGAAACCTGGTTCCCGCCACCTGCCATGTGCTTACTAAAGTATTTAGTCCCAGTACACATCATGTACAGCAGTGTCACCTAAGGTTCTCTGACCACTTCACCTCTAGGATGGCATCTCTGCAGGCTTTCATCCCCTCCCCTACACACACACACACACACACACACACACACACACACACACACACACACACACCCTTTCCTCTCCTCTCTCCTCTGTTTCTTCCCCTAAACTCCCATCTCACCCCAACCCTGGAATTCATGTTTATTTCCATGCGGTAAAGTTTATCTTCCCTCGTTTAGGTCCATACCCTACTTACCTTCCTCACCTAAATCTATTAATAAAAGCATTTTTCCAAGAAAATTCAGTTGCCTCCCAAAGAAGTACTAGGTTGGCACCCTTAAAATATGTTTTTTTTTTTTCCCGTAACCACTGGACCACCAGGGATAAAATATCTCCTTAAGCCTGACCCAGACGATCCTGCCCAGGACACTGTCTGTCATCTGCAGACAGTGGGGCATGACTGTCCCTCATGAGCAGCAGCCCCTGTTGTCCAGGCAGGTTTCCTGGCAGCGTGGGCTGCAGTGGGAGCTGTCTCAGGACAGGCACCTGGCGTAGAAGGGGCAGTGCAGACAGACGGGAGCAGGAATGAGCTAATAGTCATGGAAAGGGCGTAGGAATAAATTTGAAGGTTATTTTGGAAGGTTATTTGAACAATGCAAGTTCTGGTTGACTGTAGAGATCAAAGAGGAGAAAGATTAATCAAATAGGACTCTCATGTTATATGCAGGGGCGACAGGTGCTCCCGAGGTATTACTCAATGAAGACTGAAAGTATTTTTCCTCCCAGGTGTTTGCATGTTAATGAGCCTTCTGAACTAGAATTCGAAGCTGGCAAATAGATTTCAAGTACATGGTAACTCCGGTAGAGATGCGGGGGTCTCCTGAAGCTCCAACTTAGGAAGGGCTCCTGCATCCGGACACAGTGGGAATGTGCCGTGATGTTGATAATGCCTGCATGGTTAAGGCAGCGTGGGACAGGGACTGGGGGACCTATGATTCTTTTTGGCTTTCATGGCTCTATCTGCAAATTCCCCCCAGTTCAGGAATTTTATGGTAAACTTTAAATACTAAAAACTACCAATGGAAGAGATAATTTTGGGCAAAAACCTCCATATCATATCATATAGGCAGTATCCTTCTAGTCTAAGGCCAGTCCTGTATTCTGGACTAAAATAACCAGTGAGCTAGGTGAAAGCCCAGTAATAATTCCTTAAAATTGACCTAGGGCTTTGCTCAGAGCAGTGTATGATAAGGTAATACTGAATTAATCAGTTAACTGTGGATTAGGTATTAGCCACTATTAAGTCATGCTTTTCAGACCTTACAATACCTTAAGGTATGCAAGCATGAGATCTTCAAACTCAGAGCTGTTATTAGGCCATTGTGACATTTTGATAGGAAGCAGAAAAAGGCTCCCCTTCCTCAATAGACCCTACCTCTGTCTGGAAATTGCCACAGTAAATATGTAGATCTATGTTTCTACAATACTGTACCTTTGGTCGGTGTACGACTGACACAACCTTACATGGTTTATGTGGCTATGATGAGGGTGGGTGTAGTGATGCAGGGAGAAAGTAATGGAGAAGGTAAAAAGAAAATGGCTTTCCTGTGTGCATCTGGGGCTTTGGAGTTACAGCAATTAGATTTGCTCTGACTGGGTTTTCTGGTGCACACCTGACTATCATTCACTAAGGCACTTTGAGCGTGCAAGCAGCTGGTGCATGAGAAAACTGACATGAAAGAGTCCACTTCCTCATGTACCCTACTTTCACTTCACTGTCAGGACCCACAGTCAAGGACAAGGTGGGATGTCACCAGATTGATTCAAAAAGGGGAGGAGATAATCAGTCATGAAGGAACCCTGAGAACTGTAAAGTAATAAAACTCATAAAAGAGAGGTGAAGGCAATTCCACAGACATTTTGAGGTGGTGATCGTTTTGAAGGACAACATTTCATTTAGACATATGTGCAAAAGTCGGTTCCTTTACTGTTATACTTCGTGTGCAGCCTTATAATTACTTTTAAATTACCACTATAAGGGAAAAGCAGAGATCTTGTGATGGGAGCAAATCTTCATCATAAGGTAATGTGCAGATATCAAGGCTGAGATGGGAAAATTTTTAAATGTTAATGAGACAAAACTAATGCATTTTAGCAGAATAAAACATGAAGTGGGGAGGGAGAAAGCGCAGAAGATTCAGTGCAAATAAAGTCAGTTTGTTCATTTTAAAGACGGGTATGCCTAGTTTAATATACAGTCTTGAGGGGAAGCAAGAAGCCTGGGTGAAATAGCAGGTCAAGAAAGCCAAAGGCCATTCTCCCTCCACAGGCCTGCCAGTTTGCTACAGGGAAATTTGCACTTGAAAAGAAGAACTTCAAAAGAAACATCCCTAGGTGAAATTTCTAATTAAAATTAAAATAACATTACCAAAGTGTCCGTCAATGGATGAATGGTTAAACAAAATATGGTGTAAACATACAATGCAATATTATTCAGCCTTAAAATTCTGACACATGCTACAATGTGGATGAACCTTGAGGGCATTATTCTAAGGGAAATAAGCGAGTCACCAAACGACAAATATTATATGATTTTACTTTTATAAAGCACCTGGAGTTGTCACAGTCACAGCAACGGGGAGTAGAATGGTGGTCGTCAGGGATAGAGAGAAGGGGGAAATGGAGAGCTGTTGTTTGTTGGGTAGAGAATTTCAATTTGGGAAGATGAACAAGTTTTGGAGATGGAGGGTGGTGATGGTCGCACAACAATATGAGTGTATTTAATGCCACTGAACTGTACACTTAAAATGGTTCAAATGGTAAATTTCATGCTATATATAGCTTAGCATAATTTTAAATACGAAGATCACTCCTGCTTTCTTTGAGACAGAGTCTCACTGTGTCCCCAGGGCTAGGTTGCAGTGGTGTCATCATAGCTCGCTACAACCTCAAACTCCTGGGCAAGTAGTCCTCCTGCCTCAGCCTCCCAAGAAGGTGGGACTATAGGTGTGTGCCACCATGCCCAACTAATTTTTTTCTGTTTTTGGTAGAGATGGGGGTGGGCAGTGGGTCTCATTCTTGCTCAGGCTGGTCTGTATCTCCTGACCTCAAGTGATCCTACCACTTCAGCCTCCCAGAGTGCTAGGATTACAGGCACGAGCCACCATGCCTGGACACTTCTGCTTTCTATACTCACTATAAAATGATGGGAGGCTGAACTCCTTGAACTTGTAATCATGTAATAGCAATGTTAATCTTCTGGTTTGGTATTCTCTCCCGCTGCACTAAATGTATACCATTTACAAAATAATACAGTAAGACTAAAATATCTATACCAAAGTCTTTTCAAAAATGTCTGTCAAAATCTTACAAAGGAAATTCCTGTGAATTATTTTATCTACTGGAGGTGGTCATTTACTTTGTGATTCACTGAAATGAAAGCAATATCATTACTATGGAGACATAAGAGCCCGTATAGTAGACTATAACACTATAGCATTCCATTCACAGTTTGTGTGAGCTGTTACATAGATGTTCAATTTATTTGGCTTAACCACTCTCATGAAGCTTTATAGAATGTAAAGGTATGCATAACTGGTTAAATCGGTTAAAAGTTGTGGCCAGTTTTATGAGAGGTTCAACATCACACCCTTCCTTTATCCTTATTAAATATCCTTCTTTGGAAAAAAGAGGCAGGATATATTATCGTGACTTACGCATGTCGTCCAGAATAAAACGAGTCATACATATGAAGCCTGACTGTGTTGGTGACAGCTTGCAACATTCAAAGATTTTCCCGTGCCGGTACTCTTGTGTATTCTGCTGCTGAGAAGAGAGATGTATATATTCACGTTAGCATGGGAAAGTACATTTAAGCCTTCCTTAGTAATTTAGACTAATGTTTCCTATAACGAAGACCTCTGCATTACCCTGCCGAAGGATGGCTAGCAGACACACTGCTGGGTGAGGAGACAACGGCACAATACTTAGTATTTGAAATTAAGTGACTGCAGGTTCCAATCCTGGGCACGACTGATGTGGCCCTGGACATGTTACTTAGCCTCCTTGAGCCTTCATCTGTTAAATGGGTTGAATAATACATACTTTTCAGGGTTGCTGTGAGGATTAGAGATAATGTATGCAAAACAGAGCAGTCCTTGTCACATAATGGACGTTCAATGAACACTACTCATTATTACTATAGTTATTGTTGTCTTCGTTGGAGTTTTTGCTCAGATTAACTGACTCTTACAACAATAAATTTGCACTGGCAAAAAGTGTGTTTTTTAAAAAACTTTGAGATTAATGCTGGATTGAGAGCAACAACTAGCAATTAGGATTATTGGTTGATTTCAATAAAATCCTTTACATCTGGAGTAGGGATGGAGGATGGGCTTCCATGGAGCTGGCATTGGTTGAGAAGCAGACTATTTCTCTGAAGACAGTGGAGAAGCACCACATAGCTGAAGGACTGAGTGGGGCTGAGAGCCTACAGCATAGTCGAGACCTCCACAAGCCAGACAAGGAATCCAGGGGATGGTCCCAATAGAAGGGGATAAATGGGGCAGCTGGCAATAGAGCCAGTGATCCTGAGCCAGAGGAGGCCAAGCCTGTGAATGTGTGTTATGGGGTGTAAGAGAGAGTTCTGGGGTGCTTGCCTCTGTCTCCTGCTCGTGTTTGTGCTTGTTTTTATAGTTGCTGGAGAGTGTGGGGCCAAAGACCTTTAAGACTGTTGCAGACTTCACATGGCCACTTTTCCAATCAACACCTCCCACCTTGCTGGCATTTCCTCAAGCATCAGAACAGAGGGTTTTGCTGGCAATAGACAAAAACAAAGTTTAGAAGATCATTCTTGTGTGACTAGTAATTGTTTTAAGTGTTTAATTCCAAGCTTCTTTAGAACTTGGAAGACTTACAAGAGGAATGTACAAAGACCTGTGTGCTGAACCATTTGTTAGTGAGGAGCAAAGCAGGAATGTCCTGAGGTTATTCCTTAAGGTTGTCCCTCTCGCGTTCTTTTCATCATCAAAAGCGTCAACGGTGATTTGTGTATCTGACTGCCAACACTGCCTCTCCATTAGGGAGAGGTTTCTGATGAGGTTCCTGAGGACGGTGAATTCTGGCGCTCAGAGTGCACGCAACTGTACTTGTGGATGCTCGGTGAATACTTATTGACCATCTGACTCCAGGGAAGTGTATTATACAGGCAAATTACTGTTTCAATTTGTTATTTGGTGAAGTTTGCATTAGCCATTAAAGAGCATGATTTCTCTGGAGTGTGTTGAGTAATTAACTTCTCATTAGCGAACAAAAAAGCAGCCATCTGATGTTCACCAGCATGATTGACAAAGTTTGCTTTTGAAAATGGTTATTATCGTCAAGTTTAGAGGCATACTCTTTGCCTTTTAAATAGTCAACTTTATCTACCATAAATCTGTTCATTATTAGAAATTCATTAATTTTTCAGTACTCTAATTATATGGTTACATAGTGATACCAGACATTTTTAAGAGTGAAAACTCAAAATGCTTGCAAAAAATCATTAACAACCCATCTTTGGTACCGTCTTCTTCCTTTCATAGGAGGAGAGGTGAAACCCATTTGAGATGGCAAGGAAGTCTCTGTAGGCTGTTTGGAGAAGATGGTCCATTACCTGCCCACTTTAATGACTGCCTAAATTGCAAATTGGTATTATGTATTTCCCTTTGCGTGGGAGGACA
>RJWJ010039314.1:0-14528 GCA_004363605.1 Indri indri | reverse complement strand
AATCTTTTTAGGGTGATTCTTCAAAATGATCCTAAGGGATTGGCCTAGGGAGGAAGAAGGGGGCCTACCAACCTGAGCAGTCAGTGAGAAACAATACACAGATGGAGGTAAAAACCACAGCGCATATTTTATTCATAATGTGAGGTGAAGTGAAGTGTAACTTCTGTCTTCAGTAAAGACAGAAGTTAGAAATGAACCTATGGGAGTTTTTAAGGCCTTGACAACTCGAAGGGGAAGAGAAAATTCAGAGTGGCTAAAGCCAGAGCATGGGAAGCAAATAGATTGATGGTCTGAATTTTTGATGTTGTAATGCAAAACAGAGCTCTGATTTTGCCAATAAATATCTCTAATCTCTCATTGCGGGCTATAATGAGTATTAATGATATAATAGCTAAAAGCTTACTAGTGTTTACTGGAAAGTTAGCAAATTCTTTTCTAAAAAGTCAAGTGTTTCCTGGGGAACACCGTGTGTCTATCACACAATAATTTTTGTAACGGTAACTGCTACCAAAATACAGGGAGATGCAGCTAAAGGTGGTTGAGCTTAGACTCATTTCAACCTCCAAAAGCCTTCGTATCAGATCTATATTCGAAAATGCATCCATTTGTAATTGTTGAAATTTCTCTTCCTTTTCACTCTTCTAGTCATCAGGTTTTATGTTTTATAAAATGTTTTATTTCAGAACCAAATTCTTTCATTAAAATATGAGAATATGTGATGTTAATTAATGATTTTCTTAAACTGATTTAAATTTTCTGCTCTTAATCAAAGAACTTTCACAGAGTGAAATGAGCTATAACAAAATACAAATTCTACTCTGATAATGAAGTTTATACTAAGAGTAGCTTTCTTGATGTTAACTTAAGAGTACTCTTGAAAAGAATGACTGGTACTGATAACACTAATGAGAAAAAATCTCCAGTGGCAAATTTGGGGCCAAACCTTCTTTGACTAAAAACTGGGTTTATCAGTACCAGTAGTAGGGGAGCTTACATATTTACTAAAATTGCAAGCAAAGTAATTCCATGGCTTGAGTATATGAGATTAAATTTTATTTTTCCTAAGTGCACAGTGGGTTGGCAAAAAGCTCTTTCTGTGGATCTAAAAGTTCAGTAAAAAGTATTTTTGACTCTGTAGCCAAAAAATTAAAGAAAAAAAAAACAAAAACATGATGTGCTTCTCTTCCACTATACTTTTAAAAGTTCAAATTCTCATAAAGTTCAAATCCTTGACTTTTCAGTTCATCTATCCAATTGCTAACTACAACTTTGGAAAACCCTACAATTTTCTCAGTGATACCATTATTGCTTGTTCTTCAGCCTTGTCTGTCCTTCAACATATCAATAGCTACCTCAGCCTGCCTCTTAAGTAGTGGATATTTAAAGCCTTTCCACTGTATTTTCAAACTTGAGGGATCATCTTTCTTCACTTCAGCCTTAATCTTAACTCTAATAATACTTCGCAGAAAAAAAAACAAACAGAAAAAACAAAAAAACTAAAACTAGTAAACCCTAATTGTCTGGCATTTCCATCTCTAAATCACCATATTTTTTTTCAGAACACACAAAGCAATTCCTTCTTCACACCTATTACAATGGAAGTGAGATATTGCATGTAAATACCCCTTCCTGACATATAAGTGGTGTCTTTTTAACAAAAAAAAATATTCAATTTGGCAAAAAACTCAATTACTTAATTAATTACTCCACCCCTATAATACTTCTAACTTCGTTTTCTGTACTGCCTTCTTTCATACAACATGTAAATATGTTTAAGTTTGCCCATCTTGGAATAGAACGTGGAAAAAACTTTCTGAAACCCTGCATTTCTCCAGATCCAAGCTTTCCTTCAGTTAGGGCATTACATCCATTGCACTTCTTAAGCAACTATTTTGAAAATAATTTTACTCTGCTATTTTTAAATCTTCCTTCCAATGCATTCCTTAACACACCAAATCTGGTTTCAATCATGTTAATTTCTCTAGTAACCATTGGAAAAATACACCGAAATTTCTCCAAAGACCATTATACACGGCACTATTGTTTTGTTATTATATTATTAATAATTGCATTGAGCGCTTTAGGATTCTGACTTCATTTCTGTGAATCTTCTGAAAGTGATGACCACTCCTCTCTTCTTTGAAATGAAATATCATCCTTCCAATACCTTCTATTCTCTTGTCCTCTTCTGTTATTTCCTGCCTTTTTTGTCCATATACAAAATTTAACCTTCTTTTAATTTTTCTTATTTCTATTTATTTTAAAATTGATGCTTATCCTGGGTCCTTTTGACCTACTTTTTCAGTAATCTCATCAATTTCATGCATTCATTTTCCATTTATAAAATATGTTTTTGCAATATTGACATTCCATGATGAATTTACGGGTAAATTTAAGCATCTTTTTTTTTAATGTTTATAAATGTTTCTACTATACCATTACGTACTTAGAATGCATGTGTGGGAAGGGAAAGAAAGATTTAGGGAAGGGCAGATGTTAGAGAGGTCTTTGGATTCTGTAAGCAAATTAATGTATAAAGGGCATTAGTAGTACTACACTTTTTTAATGTCTGTGTTGTAGGAAAAAAACACAAAAATTATATAGTGCCCCTCTTTCCTCCTCACAGTTCCTACATTAAGGCTACATTTTCAAGTTGCTAATAGATATTATATATATATATGTGTGTGTGTGTGTGTGTGTGTGTGTGTGTGTGTGTGTGTGTGTATTATGATAAATGGAAAAAAGAGAAAAGAAGGTGGACACTCTTTTCATAAATAACCAAACACTAGATATGTGACCTTCGTTAAGTCATTTAACTTTTCTGAGTTTCCCTTTAAAAGAAAGACTTAGGACCAGATGCCCCGTAAGGTAATTTTAATCTTATAAATATTTTGACACACTGATCCTTACTACTTTTACATTTGTTTTCCTCACAGAGGAACTCCTGTTTACACGGTGCTGAAGAGTTTCTAAGGGTTGGCAAAGAAATGTGTGGATGCAGGTCCCAGAGTCCATTAACCTCAACTAAGTAGGCTTATTCTCAGCTGCAAGTTTGTGTGCAAACATTTCATCATCTCCTCCTTTACTGTCAGCTGCCAGGGTGTTTTTGCGGCCATTTGCATAATTCATACTGCTGGCACTGACAATCCAGATGCTGCTGTACTCCATCTTTTGACTCTAATGTACCAACACACACATCTTCTAAGACTGCACCCAAATTAACTTCGGTCTAATCCTATCAGAAGTGTGTTAATTTTTAATGTTGCCTTCAAATGCATAATTTTTCAGAAAATTAAAAGAAAGAAGAAAACCAAATACTTAAGCACAAATAGCACAGTATATTTTGAAATATGTAGTCAAGATTGCTTATCGTGACTAAATTTATTTCTCAGGATCATCTCCACCTCAAATACAGCAACACTTTAAGAATTATCAAGTTCTTTCTCTGCTTTGAATCACCTTCAAAGTATACCTTAAAATAATTTGTAAAATTTTAGAGTATTAAGAAGCAGCATATATCAAAGGAACATCTTGTGCTATGTGTTAGAGTAATTTACCTGGATGCAGGCCACCTTGCCCTAAAAGGCAGGATAAATCACTTGCCATTCTACTTTAATCTTTTTCTTCTCTGTCTTACGTCTTTTCCTTCTATAGCCTGACTCCATTTCTGGAACCCACTAAACGTTTTATATCCCATTTACTACTACCCGCTTCTTTTCATGTAATCTAAATTAACTCAATTCTACTTGACAATCCAGCCTCTAAGAAAAAGTTCTGTTCATCATTACAAAGCTGACCCAAAGGAGTGGGTAGAGAGGCTTTTATATAATAAAATCTGAGCTCTGGCAATCACAACTTTTATTAACTGGCGTACCCGAAAGAGCCTAAGCAAACACATTTGAGAAATTGATTTCCTTGGGTAATATTACTGGATGCCCAAAGTAAAAACCCCTTGCTGAATAGTAAGTTGGAAAAGGCAGAAAATAATGGACTTTTTTTTATTTCAAAATATTAAGGGAGTACAAATGTTTTAGGTTACATGGATCATTTTTGTAATGCTTGAGTCCTGGCTATAGATGTGTCCGTAACCCAAATAGTGTTCGTACTACCCATTAGGCTGGTTTATTCACCTCCCCTCCTCCCCCTGGACCTGGTTGCTTTCCACTGAGTTTTACTTCCTTCTGTGCACTTGTGTTCTCATCGGTTAGTTCCAATTTGATAGTGAGTACATGTGGTTGTTTTTCCATTCTTGCAATACTTCACTTAGGATAATGGTCTCAATCCAGATTGTTGCAAAAAGTATTCATGACAACAGCAGAAATTAATACATGATATCTGATTACAATACAAAGCATCTGCACAGCTAATGAACTTTTAATGTATTGCCACTGTCATAATATTTTTGCTTTAAAAAATTAAATAGGAGTCAAGATGATAACTAAGCAAATATGAAATTTATAAATGATATTTTCCAAGTAAAGGTAAGAATATCTAAATCAATATACAAAAAAAATTGTTTTTCTTTTTTTAAAATTTTCTGATCAATGTTTAGTCCAAAGACTAATACACAAGTACATCTTTTTGTGACTCTATTTTATACGGGGCTTAACTCTATGATCATAGCATGGTATATAATGTACTGTTTATTTGAAACCATCATGATAAGGAATTCAATCGTGCTAGTTTTTATACTCTTAGAATTTTTTTTAATTTCAAAATATTACGGGGGTACGCATGTTTTTGGTTACATGCATCAATTTTGTAATGCTTGAGTCAGGGGCATAAATGTGCCCATCATCCAGATAGTGTTCAATAGGTAAGAGAAGAATAATGTATTGTTATATAAGAGATGTATGAAAGATTGAAAAACAGAAAGAAGAAAGCCTAAAATTGAATTAACTTGACACTGAATTTATTCAGTTTCTAAATTCATAGTTCATTTTGCTATTGAGGAAACAATGGCACTATTTTCTCTCAGAAAAAGCAGCATTCATATTTTTGAAAAGGATTAAATATCCATTCAATGTTGTGTCTCTATTTTTATTTTTTTTAATATTCTTCAGTAAAGAGTTAAAAATAAGATTGATGATGGTCTTATAGTTGATGATTCAGTAATAAAGAACTAATATCACTATTTACGTGGTTTCAAATGCCTTGTCAGTTCCAGTTATCATTGAAATAGAAATTGTCAATAGTTTTATTTACACAAATGCCCAAATTTTAGTTTGTAGTAATAGGGTAATTAAAAGTAGATCACTCAAATATACTTAATAATTCTAATTATGGTAAATATTATAGTTTTGAACATTAAGTTGTTAAAAGAAAATTGTTTTTTTTTTAGGTTATTAATAACCTTTCCTTTGTAAGTATGCAGTGCAAAAACTTGGGGGTATCAACAAACTAATTTCCAATAATCTAGAAAATTAAATAATAGGGCATTATCCTAAATAACACTCATTAAATATTAAATTGTCACAGATTATTTTTAGTTTTACTTAAAGTTCGCCTGTTCTAAAATGATTAAAATATACCTAGAAAAAATCATCAAACTTCAAAGATAATTAGAAAAAGTAATGAGCAAGCTATAGTGACATCATTTAGACTAAGCTTTCTGATCCCATTAAATTCCCAAGACCTCAGAAATAAATGCAAATTGTCTGGAATTTGGAGTATCCCTTGAAATACATGCTGTAAATTCTTTTTAGCTTTTTAAATACATGATCGTGTTAACCAGAAACATTTTGAGTTTGATGAGAGTTGGCCACTAGGCCCAAAGCTTCCCTATGCATTTATAATAAAAACTAGTCTCAAAACAAATTTACACACAATGCAGACATTCATTACATATTTATTAACATTAAAATAAAATGATTATAATATTTAGTCTTTAGGCTTGAGACTTTTCCACATCTCTGTCTACAGCCAATTCTCATGGAACGTAGTGGTAGTAAGCCAGAGAACGGACACTATAACCAACCATTTTAGCCAGCGTCAGGCAACCAGAAGTTTTGAGCTCTTGTTTGTCAAAGAACTATTAGGGAATCAGCCTGGAGGGTCATCCTACCTAGGGTTACAAACCTGTGTAGAATTTTATGGCTTGGATGAAGCATGTTTAAAACATATTAGCTAATCCACATCTTGGGTACTTTTAATGTTCCTAATAATACACACAAATAATGTTCAGCACACGAGATAAAGTCTACTAGTTAATGCTATAAAATGTTTTTTTACATTTATTATTGAGTTAGTAAATACATGTTGATAGAGATGCTACTAGTAGAGCCTTTTACAGTGGCCAACTCTGTAGTGTGAACATTCTTGTACACCAGTGGTCCAACATTAGAATCTTGTTAGCACTTGAATAGCACACACATAATTAAACACTATATGTGCTGGAATATTTTAAAGTACATTAATATTCTAAGAACTAGGGGTAGACATATTAAAGACAAAACTGATTAAATTGTGATCTTATGGAACATATAATCGCTCTGGATTGAGGACTCTCCTTCCCTCACTTATTTCTCTTGTAAGTATAAAAAAAAATTCCTGGTCATTAAATCTCTATTTATTGCTTTAAGGGTAATGGGTCAACTCACAGCCAATGTGAGAATAGAAGTATTAAAATTGAGAACATTAACATCAAGCCTGGGCTTCAATTCCTTGTTCTGTCGCTTACTTCCTATACGAACCTGGAAAAATTAATGTTTCCTCTATAGATCAATTTTGTTTTCAGCACAATGGGTAGCATAACTGAATCACCTCAAAGAATTTTTACTTCATTTATTTAATATAATTTAGGAATGCTTTCTATGTCTCAAGTTTCTCTTCTTGGCTATGTATATAGAAGAGAATTGTAAACCGCATCCTATCTTTATTGATGCTCCCATTCAAGTGAATGAGATAATGAGACAGATACTAAATGAAAATGTAGATGTAATATATGTAATTTAGTACTAGGCTGAAACGTAAAGGAAGGTAATGGAAGGAAAGAAGTACATTTGAAGGGGGAACCATTTTATAAGATGATACATGGGCAGAAATCTCATGTCAAAACATTCCAGCAGAGGAAAAAGAAGTGTCAAGGCCATGAGCAGGCTGTGTCTTCTGGGATTCACAAAAATCCCAGTGTGCTGGAGTGGAAATAAACAAGGTAAAAGGGTTTAAGAAGATGAAGCCAGAGAAGAAAAGAGATGGTGGGCCAGGTAGGTTTGTCCTGAGAACCAAATGAGGTGATAGCTTAATATAGTTCTTGGCACTATAATATAGTAAGTGCTACATAACTGTTAGACATTACTGTTGGAATCACATCCACTGAGGGAGAGATTTCTACCTAAAATATGCTGGTCGGGGATAACAACAAGAGCAGATTATCAGTAGTTTATGGAAGTGCCTTAAAAATTGAGTGGTCAGAGACAAACTTTATCTAATTTAGGAGTTTGGTAAAAACCAGATAACTTTAGAGATGTTTATCCACTTAGTTTTAAGACTTTCTTTGGTAAATATGACTGGATTATCCTAAAACAGTCTTGCTCACCAATGCCAATGTCGCTGCTATTAAATAGTGAAACATCAAAAAGTTGAGTTGGTTCCAAATGTTACAATTGGTATATAACTAGAGGCTGATTATTTTTAGGTCTTCTTATCTATATTTTGCCATTGGATGGATGAAAAGTTACAGCTGCTTAAAAATAACGAAATAACTGAGAGACTACTACAAAGGAAGAAAAGTGTACATCGACTGCACTTTTGTATATCATTTTTTAAAGAGACTTCTGTAAAATTTTTTGAGTATTCCAGTTAAAAATCCAGTCAGATATTTGTGCACCAAAATTTGTGAGAATAACATTCAGATAAAACTGTTTTTGTATGCCACATAAATAACAGCTGCAGGTACTGGCTAAGTAGATATACTGTTTAAGGTATTTCATTTCTTACTAACTGTGCATCTTCCCGCGACACATAAATAAAGATCACTAGTACTTCAAAGGTGTGCACAGTTAGTCCCATTCTCGGGTGGGACTGAGAAAAGTAAAGGAATTTTCCATTAAGACTGGGTGTGGTATTTTCCCCTATAATTTCATTACCTTGCTGGGCTTACCACTTCATCTAATAGCACTGGTGGGTCATAAATAACCCTCAAATGGTTACCTGCCAACTAAGTTCTTCACCACTTTTCAAACTGATTGACATGACTCATGATAAAAGATTCTCTGCCAAAGTAATGTCTAGATGAAATTACTATACCAATTGCTTTTCAGTCACCCCTTTCAGTTTGTTAATGGGCTCAAGGAGTTTCATTTGATAATATTACAATTAAAATGCCACTCCTTCATAGAAGAATTAAAAAGCAGCACATTGAAGGATTTAGTAAACTAAAAGATCTTTCTTCGTCTAAAAAGAAAACTGCTCTTAAACATTTAATGCAAGATCAGAAAGAAAAAACCAAGTTAAAACATGAAAAGATAAGATTAGTAATTAAGTTGCTGTGTTTACCAGAAGTCCTGATTGGATGGGTAGGGGAGACTAACAAAAAACAAATAAATTAAAATTTGCTCTCTTAAGCTCAGAATGAACAGGGTACTTTTCAGATTTTAATATTTTTTTTAAGAAATACGTGGGCTCTGTGTATGTTGCATAAAAATAAAAACATCATCATTATATACTAGCATTATTGTGTATTTAACATTATCTCTGGCCCAGATAAAATTTCTTTTTTATTCTACTTTTTTTGTCTTACAGTTTGCCTTAAATTAAAAGCAAAGAAGGCCTTCTGAGTCCAAACCTACTCCCAGGTTTCTGTTTACTAATTTACATTCTTTAGAGAGAAAGCAAGGCTCTATCTTGCTTAGGTGGAGAATAATAGGTCAAGGGACTCTACTTTCTTCAAACTTGCACCAACAGAAATCTTTTTTTCCTTGTTTCTTTCAAGGCAATGGTTCCTTTCACAGAGTAAAAATCAGAATACTTGAATTCTAACTGTCAGATCTGATACTACGTTACTTGGGATTCTTGGTAAAGGTATTTGATAACTCAAAGAATAATTATGCTGCACACTTTCAGGGGCCTCAATAAAAGCTGAAACCAGAAACTTGCATGTCTTAGAGACAGCTGCATCCTCTCTCTCTCTCTGTTTCTCTTTCCACACACACTCCATTGATTCATTTCAGACTGATCTTCTCTTCAAGTCAGAACCTGTGGCCAGTCAGTAAACAACCAAGTTTCATATTTTAAAGCTTCAGCTAAGGGAAAGATTCTTATTCAATTATTGATATTTAAAGTCACAATATAGAATGGAATTGGATGGTCTAGTTTTGTCTGACAGTCACTGCTAAAATAATTTACTGTAGATCAAGGGCCAAAACTATGCCACAGTGGATGGCTTCTCCTATGCAATCTGTCTGGATGAAAGGTTTTAAACTAAGGTTAGTGCAGGTATGCTCAGTGCAATACCATATATGTTTTCTGCAAAATATACAGGTAACTCTGACAGACATTAACTTTGTGTAATTTCATGTGTAAAATGATTTCTCTTAACCATTTAATTGTGAACTCTTTAGAAAATTAGCTATCTTTGCTATCTTAAGTTCATGAAAAGCTGAGGAACTAAGGCACTATTGTTTCGGTGAGACTATTTTAAGACCTGGTCATTTTAATCCTGTGAGTAGAAACAAGAATAGAGATGGACCAGGAAAAAAAAAAATTAGATACTGAAGAATAAATCTCAGTTTCTGGTCTGATGAAGAGATAAAAAGAATGACTCGATAAAAGGTTTCACTCAGGGAAAACTTGTGACAGTCTCTAAAATCTTACATTCTCAAGTCAAACTTCCTTGATTCAAATCTTGTTCTGCCACTTCGACGCTATGATTCTGGGCAAACAAAACAATTTTTTCTATGCCTCAATTACCACATCTGTAAAATGGGTATAAGAACAGTATCTGGCAAACATATTGTGAATAATAAATGAATTGTTTCATGTGAAAAAATTTAAAAATGTCAGGTATATAGTACAGACATTATATGGGCTAGCATAATTATTTTTTAGGTTATCTGTGGAAAGTAAGTTTACTAAATATGATCCAAATATTTCTGAAACCATATGTTAGTAAAATATTGACTAATTATAAAATCATAGAAAAATAAAGATACTATAAATTATGCCTTTTATTGAATGGGTGTTTAAAATAAGTGCTAAAGAGTTTTTATCATTTTGAAATTCTAAATGTTTATTGATATTTGCATGTAAAAGCATGATGTTTTTACAACGTCTTCTAGAGCTTGAATATTTTTTTTAATTTTTACTTAGTTTATCTCTAAGATCAATGTGTTATTCTTATGTAATGAAAAAAGAGAAAAAAGATAAGTGATTTCAAAGCCTATGGCTAAAACTTTGAGGCTATGTATAACAATTTGCTGTTATATTTATTTGTATTTATGAGCATGTCTTTAAGGCAGTTCTCCATGTTCTACCAATGTTCTTCATACAATAAGAATTGGATATGAATACAGAATGAGTGAAGGATAGATAACTCAATACATAAAGTTTTTAATTTTATTTAATTTCATATGAATAATAGGAGTAAATTTAGGGACTCTAGGACACTTTAATAGAATTCTCTTAAAAAGTCATGGGGAAAGGATCAGTTTCTTAAAAAAGGAGCATTGATTGGTCAACATTCTAAGGTTTGATCTGTCTCATACTCCTATCATTCAACAGCACCCTACTATTTGCAAAGCACTTTGGTAATTAACTTGGCGTACAAAATGAATAGAAAGAACCAAACTAGTTTGATCATAACTGTACTCAGGAGGAGCCTTGTTAGGATATTCAGATACCTGGATGTTGCTCTTGACCAGGAGTCAGCAAATACTGTCTGCAAAGTGCCAGACAATAAATATTTTCAGCTTTGTGGGCCACACGATTATTTCACAAATACTCCACTGTGCCATTGTAGCAAGAAAGCAGCCACAGACAAAAAGGAAGACAGATGTGGTTGTGTTTCAATAAAACTACCTACAGGACAGGTGGTAGCTGGATTTAGCTGCAGAGCTGTAGTTTGCCAACCTGTTTTACTGATTGAATTGAGTCAGTCCAGGAGCCCTTTGAGTTGAGATTTTTTTTTTTTTTAAGAATATGGCAAATCAGTCAAATATGCTTTAAATACGAAGGTAATATGTTTATGAGGTATGCAGTTAGAAAGCCTCCACAGACTAAGTGGAGGAGACTAAGTGTGTTCTGTACTATCTTTGAATATAAAAATCTTTTACCATTTATTTATTTGTATAGATATAAAACACTTAAGTTAACCAAAAAGGCCATAATGGACAGACAGGAGTGCCACATACACCATATATTTCATTCCATGCTAAGTAAGTTTCTATGACAATATCAAGCCTGAAGTTCACTCTATATTACTAGTTGTCCTCGAAGAAACTTAAATATTTGGCATTCTTTCATTGCCTTTCAAAACGCAAAATTCACCTGGTGTTGAATAGTGGGATCTCCTTTTAGCAAGGAAATATTTTCTGTGATGTACACAATCTGCACCTGGCATGTGCAATTCATTTGGCTTATCTGAATTACCTGATAGGTATTTAATTTTAAACACCTGTTTTACATTTCACTCATTAGAAAGAAAATAGAGGATCCAGTGGGATTTCTTCAGGAGTAATGTAAATTTCCTGCTAATAGGTAGAAAGATTTAAAGATTACCAACTTTATAATCTATTTCCAGAAAGTACCTATTTATCAATTCACACTGATTATACAGCAGCATAATTTGAACTCTTCAAAGCGTGCAAGCTAAATATTACATTTTCCTATTACCCATATTCGAGAGTAATTCAATAAAGACAAAAATAAAACAAAACTGAACCAGACACTTTGCTAGGGCAGGTTAAACAAACTCCACATTAAACCTATGTGAATATAAAAATCCCTTACGTCCTTCAGACATGCCATGTTTCTTACTGAAACTAATGAATAAGATTAACTTTGAAGATATTTTCAGCATTTTTTATAATGTTATAATTTCAAGGTAAAATGAGTGTGAAGAAGCTGTTTGAGATCCAAGGCTAGGAAGCAAAAACCTCAAAAATATAAAGTAATGGATTTTAGTTGTATTAATTTTTAAATGTCAATACATGAAAATGATCTTTTTACATTTGGCTTGATCTCAGATGTTTCCCCAATTTTAAATTGTGATATTTTAAGTTTTGAACTGCAATATTGTTGAATATTTGATTCATTTTCCTATATCTACTTACTTAAATAGTAATGCACCTTTTAATATGAAATACAATTTTGAGAAAATGTTAATATATTTATTCTGTTAATATGGCTCCTACACATCAGAAAAATTTATTTTTAGACAGACTTTTCTCTAAGATGCAATTAGAGATTTAGAGTCCATTTGACAGAGGTCAATTCTGCAGCACTTTGTTTTTTCACCACATAAATTGCTCAACACAAATTCATAGGTGACATATACCTGTGCATATTTACTACAAAGTTCTATTTCTTTCTAGAATAGGAATTCTCTTCTGTACCTCTGCAGAGATCTAATTAAATGTGTAGATGAATCAAATTCATCTCCGTGCTTTAGTTTTATGTCCAAACACATTAGGAAGCTGCTTATGTAGTGCAATTTGCCTTATGTCATCCACGAAGTTCTCCAGTCCAAAATTAAAATTCCACTTTTAGGCATTCATTTATTTGAGGTTAAAGATATTTCTGTATTTTTTAATTTCCTATTTATATGCAACTATACTTGGAATGATATTTATCAAGTTTCCTAACTAGTAATAATTTAATAGAAGGTGTGATGGGACTTCCTTCAAATTATGACAATTAACCAAATTCAATGTCTTATAGTACTGCCGTCCCCAACCCCGGTGCTACAGACTGGTACTGTTCTGTGGCCTGTTAGGAATCAGGCTGCACATCAGGAGGTGAGCAGCCCGTGAAGGAGCGAAGCGGTATCTGTATTTACAGCCGCTGCCCATAGCTCGCATCACTGCCGGAGGCCCTCAGGTCCACCTCCGCCTGGGTCCGTGGAAAAACCGTCCTCCATGAAACTGGTCCTTCATGCCAAAAAGGTTGGAGACCACTGTAACGATGCTAGTTTCAGTGTGGAGGAAAGATGAAATACATCTGGAAATTCTATCCTTTCTGAGACACACGTGAATAAGACAGCAAGGAAAAACTAAGGGAAATCTGGGGCTAAGGTATGCAAATTGGGCAACACAAAGACAGAATGTGAACTAAGGCCCCAGTAATTGGGACAGCCTCTAATTACTCAGGCTTTCTTGGTTTCTTTCCTTCTTTCTCTTCATATCTCTGGCTCCTATTTTTACCACATTTTCCTACCCACCTAGTTTACAAACAAAACACATGTATGTTTTCTCTGACCCCTTACTTTTATCTTAACTTCTCTATCTCTTAGAGCCTGTGCTAGACAATATTTCGCCTGCTGATTACATTTTTATCACACTGTTGTTCCATGAGTATCAGTTCTGTTTGTCTGATATTTTAATCTTCTTGAAAACAGAGTGAAGTATTAAATATCTTCTTATTCCCCTTAAGATACAATAAATTGATTTGTTCAATATAAAAAGAATATAGGCATATAAAACTTCAGAATAAAAAAAAATAACTACAGATGTGAAATCTAGTTAACCATGCTCTTCTGACATTCATTTAAAAACACTGATGATCAAAATTAAGAAACAAATCAACCAATGAGAATAACTAAAATTTACATAGAGTTTACCACAACCAAAATCCTGTTCTAAGTTAGTAACATATGTCATTTCATTTAGTCTTTAAGGAATCCTGTGTGATAGGTACAATTATCATCATCATTTTATAGATAGGGAACTGAAACAGTGTTCAGATGAATTGTATGATTCACACACCTGCATAAAAACACAGGTGATCTGGTTCTAGTGTCCTTTCTCTTCAGCATGACACAGTGACGGCTCCATGAGAAGGCCAAAGAAGGATATGCTCAATAGAATTTACAAATCCTTGCAGGAAAATGGAATCAGAACGTACAAGTAAGCCCGTACTTCACATTTGGGGAACCCTGAAAATCATAGAAATGCAGGCCAACGTGTTACCTTCTTTTTTTTTTTTTCCTTGTTTGTTTTATTTCAAAATATTAATGAGATAAAAATGGTTTTGTTACATGACTACTTTGTATAATGCTTAAGTTGGAGCTTTTAGTGTATCCATCACCAGAAGAGAGTTCATTGTACTTAATAGGTAAGTTTTCAACCCTCACCCCTCCCATCCTACCCCTTCTTGGATTCCAATGGTCATTTACATCTCTTTGTGCCCAGGTACCCATCATTTAGCTCCCAATTATTAGAGAGCACATGTGGTGTTTGCTTTTCCATTCCTGAGATACTTCATTTAGGATAATGTTCTCTGGTTCCAACCAAGATGCTTCAAAAGACACTATTTCACTCCATTTTAATGGCTGAATAGTACTCCATAGTGTGTGTGTGTGTGTGTGTGTGTGT
>RJWJ010039313.1:0-14528 GCA_004363605.1 Indri indri | reverse complement strand
CACCAAAGAGACTAATGGTGAAGATTTTAACCTAGAAGATGTTTATGGTCAATTTCACCATTACCTGCAATGACCATAAACCGTAATATACCCAGGTACATCTCACTTTGTGAGCCGTCACTTCCTAGAGAAGCTCAGGACCAACACTCCGCTCAAGCACTGAGCTTACCTGCTGCTTGCTGGGCCGATGGCCAGGAGCCAGGCGACCCTGGAGGCAGTTTGCCCGAACTTTGTTCTTTATGCCAATGTATCATTGTGTCTCTCTATTATAGAAGCTACACCTTACCCTAATTGTCTGGGACCTGCACAAGAGTGTGCTATCTGCTGACTCTGGGCCAGCACTTAAGTCCCAAGAAGAGTAAGCAGCATCTTTTTGGCAAGTACAGTCATGCACTGCTTAACCGCTGGGACATCTTCTGCGAAATGCATCATCCAGCCACTTTGTCATTGTGTGAACATCACAGGGTGTCCTTAAACAAACCCAGATGGCAGAGCCTACTACACACCTGGGCTCTATGGTCTAGCCTATTGCTCCCAGGCTGCAAACCTGTGCAGCCTGTTAATGTGCTGAATGCTGCACAAAACTGTAACACAATGGTAAGGAGTGGTGTTCCTAAACATAGAAAAAGTACAGTAGAAATACAGTGTTACAATCTTTTGAGACCACCATCACATACACAGCCCATCGTTGACTGAAATGTGGTTGTGCAGCACAGGACTGTACAATAGAAGCTGCTTGAGCAACCTCAGCTGCTCCAGAAAGATGGCTTTGGGGCCTGCCTCCCTTTTACGGAGCTGGCTGAGAGTGGATAATTCTGACTTTTATTGGGCAGACCCAGGCAATGTAACTCGCCGGTCCAGTTCCGCCCATTCCTGATTTTAACTTCATATGGCCTCGGTCTCCTCATCTGTACAATGGAGGATAATGACAGGGCCCACCTGTCATTATCAGGGTTGTCAAGGTTTCAAGAAGTAATTCATGTAAAGAGCTCAAACTGGGCCTGGCTCATTGAAGGAGCTTGATAAATGTTCACTATTGACTGATTTAGCTGCAAGCCAATTACCCTTTGTAATGAGATGATATTTCTGTGGTCACCAGATGGTCCCTACAGTGCTGAAGATCCAACCCTGACTGGTGTAACTTGATTCTAACACAGCAATTTCAGTTTAGGGACCAATGCTGTATGTCAAATGTACACTGTGATTAGGGGACTGAAGAGGGATATTAAATTATACCTGGCAATGGCCGGGTTCAAGCCTGGATTCAAACCTCACTGCTTGCAAGCGTTCTTCATAGTGAGCTCGAGAACACCAGTATAGCGCCTTCTAGTTTACAAAGCAATTTCACATCTATCATCTGACATCAGCTTCGCAGGGCCAGTGAAGTAGAAGGGGTTATTGTATCTGCAGCACAGATGAGGCAGGGGCTCAGAGGTTAAGTGGCTCACCCAAGGTCACGGGGTTAATGAGAGGAGAGGTGGGGCTCAGAGCCGCATCTGGCTCCAAGTACGTTTCTTTTCCTCAGATACTTTTCTGCCGCTCCAGGCTCACTCACCTGACCCAGAGGACACCTCCACATCACGGTCATTTTTATGGCATGACTCGTAACCGAGCAAAAGGTTAATAATAGTGAGTCTATGATTAGGTAGAATCATATTAAATTGCTGATATTTGAACCACAAAAATGTCAATTTCATATCGTTCAACCTAGTAATTAATACTTATTTGGATACTTACCAGGGGTTAGGCACCAAGCCGAGCACTTTAAACCGAGTTGGTGTATATAAGCACAATAACCCTCTTCTCTGCATTTTAGGGATGAGGGATCCACCGCCAGGGCTGCGAAGCTATGCAAAGTGATGGGGGCAGGATTTAAATCTAGAAATCTGAACCCAGGGCTTAAGCACTGTAGTGCCTGTCAATCCACTCCCCAGCAAGAAGACAAGAACACCTAATGACAGAAACCATGTCTTAGTCAACCCTATAGTGCTACATGCAATGCCTGGTATTCGTTTATTCATTCATTCTACAAATTTGAGGGCCTCCTAGGCTTCTTGTCATGACACAATTCTCCCTGGGTCTCAAGCATTTCTACATATCTTGTGAGCAGGCACACTGACTCTTCTTTGTTCTTTTCAAAGATATTTGCATATCAAACAGCTTTGGAAAATAGAGACGGTGTCTCTCTCCAGATCAAAGGGCAGACAGACTGTCCGTTATAAAAGAATCAGATTCCCTAAGGTCAGGGCTCCCTCCTGTAATTCACTGAGTGTGCAGGTGTCATCTGGCCCTCTTGGTGTCACCCTGTGGAAATCAGGGCTCTAGGAACTATTACAAAGATGCTAATACTCTGGTTACTGCTACTGCTGAGAGTGATAAACTATCCTTCATCTCTGACCCAAGAGTCTCCTATCTTCCATCATCATGAAACAGTGGCAGACTAACTTGTTAGATTACAAGTAGGATAAAACCTCGGACTCAGAGTTATTAACAGCACCGTGTGAGCTCCGGCCGAACAAATAGCATGAATGAAGTGTGCAGTGAGCACCCCCTGTGCACAGGGCACTGTGTCCTAAACATCCTCACAGTGTCTCTCGGGGAGCCATGGCTGCCACTCACAGACAGGCAATGCAAGGACATAGCCAGGAGAGTGGGTCTGGTCTCCTGGGGCTGACCACTGGTCTGCAAGATGGCTATGTTGGCACCAGCATTTATTAAGAACCTACTGTCTGCCTGGCTCCAAACTTCTGAATTCCACAGTGTCTACCTTTTGTAAGTGTTTGCTGAGCAAAGACTCCACTCATCTATTCAACGAATATTTATTGAGTGCACACTATGTGCCTAGCTCTCTTCTAGGATTTGGGAGAACAAGACAGACAAGACCCCTGCTCTCCCGGAGAGTAGTCAGCAAACAAGCAACAACATAGGTAAGTGAGAAAATACCAGATAGTGAAAAAAGCAACGAGTTAAAGAAGACAATGTGCTAAAGAGCAAGTGGAAAGCACTTCAGAAGTGGTAGGCAGAAGAGGCCTCTCAGAAGCGGGGACCTCTCAGCCGACACCGCAGGATGAGAGCCAGCATTGCTAAGAGCAGGGGGACGAGCACTCCGAGCAAAAGGGATATGAATGGGACAGCCGGGAAGCCCCGTGGGAGGAGCCCAGCAACGCAGGCGGCCGTATGGAGGTGGTGGAGGTGACAACAGAGAGCCAGGCACCATGTCACACAAGCTTTATGAAGCTCTGCAGATGGTTCCTACCAAAATGACAATGGGCAAGACCGAGCTCTGCAGTCAGAACCGTCCACCGCCGTAACAGGGACGGCCACACCGCAGAAAGTGCGTGATCCTGCACCATGAGCTATTAATACCTTTAGCTTGGCAACTCTGTCACCCATAAGGCTTCCTGCTTGTCACCATTTGCTGAATAAAACCAAGTAACTTAGGTGGCATGACCCTCCAGAAAATGAGTATTTAACAAAATTACATGTATCATGGCGTTTGTGTTTTTAGGGGTAGAGATTCTGCTACACCCCGCTGAGTTCAGTGGCATGGGCTCTGACAGAAATCCCCTTTGCAGAGGTGGCTTGAAGTAGGAGTCCCCATGCCACTGACATGCGAGGGGCTCTGCCAGACGTCAGAGGAGGGGCCGGGGAAGACTCTGCAGGTGTGTGTGGAGTCTGGAGTTTTTAAAGGGCGGGAAAGCGTAGGGGTGGGAGACTGTGGAGCCCTTGCAAATATAACAGCACGTCCCAGAACCAGCTCTTCTAATGGAGCTAAGGGAAATATTGCAAAGAGAAGAGAAAAGCCCAATGAATAAAGATGCAAATAATCCATTTATAACAACCACAACACAAACCTCTAAGTACTCAAACCCAGAGGAACGGCTCAGCAGAGAAGAGCGGAACTACGTCATAGAAAAAGTGTCACCTACTAAGAATGTTTATTAAGACTACACAAGTACCTACAGCTTGATAAAACGCCAGGGGAAAGAGACTGCAAACTTTGCATATGTGTTGATCAAGATGATGCAAAAACTAGCAGTGTGTAAAAACTCAATATTGCAGGAATTAGAGGAGACGTCAACAGTAGTTCAGAAATGGGGAGAGGGTGAATTTACAGGTTTTATAAAGGTGCTTACGCGATGAAAACATTTGAAATGAAAGGTCTTTCCTGATTTCAAAACTGGAATACAAAACACAAATTTTGAGGGAAACACGTTTTCCAGAACCAGCAAGAACTAAAACATCAGATTCATCTCCACCTAGAAGTCAGTCATTCTGACCAAGCAATTGTCTTGCAAATACCCTGCAAGAGTTATTAGAAATAAAAATTATACCATTAGCCCTCGAATGTCCTTAAGCATTATGGCTTTCTGTCTGCTATAGGCAGCGGTTTTATTAAGTCGCCCTGTCCAGATTCCCCTAATGATACGCTTTCTTCATAAAAAAGGGCTTGTGAAACCTAATTCCTCTGACAGAAGTGAGCTCGGGTCTCTGAAGCAGCGAAGACTTCAGATTTCCGCCGGGTTTGCTTGCACCTGCCCTTGCGAGGCATGAGGTTTTGTGTGCAGAAGCCTCCAGGGGTTGAAATTTAGCCCTGTCCATGTAGCGGGAAGGTCAGCCGAAGTCACTGGGTCCCAAGACACTGGACTTCAATCTCCGACCAAAAACAAAACATCAAAACACTTCCATTCACGGGGACATGCTCAGCAGCGCGCTGGCATTTACAGATGTAACGCGGCACCGCGAGGCTGGGAGAAGGGGCTCTGCTTAGAAAGTCGATTGTTCTTCGGAGATCTGACAACCTCTATCAGATCTGTGTCAGCCCGGCTCCCCCAAACACTCAGAGAAAGCCAGCCTCCTCCAGGCTGCGCCCCGGCGGCCACCTGATACCTGAATGAAGAGCAGAGCCAGCAAAATCCAAACTCCTTTCGGGACATCTGCTTCTGTGGGAAATGGTTTTGACTTTCTCAAAAACCATTAATGTGGAAGAAAATTATTTTTCAATCAGCTTTTAAAGACTGATGTTACAGCCTATTGATTGGAGCCACCGTCTTCTTCAGGAAAGAAAACCTCCGCTCCACTTACCTGTGTATTTCTTAGCGCTTTCCCGTTTGGGCGGTCGTCTCATGTTATTTGTTGTCACAGTGATCATTACAATAGCAGCCTGCACTAATTGAGCACTTGCTGTGTGCCAAGCACTGTACTCTGCAGGCCTCAAACGGGGAGATATTGCTCCCTTCTCTTTGCAGAAAGCACACTGAGTCTCAGAACATTCAAGGGGCTTGCGGAGGTTACACAGAAGGCAATTGGCAGAGCTTAGACTTGAAGCCAACCTCTCAACTGCTCTAGACCCTGTCCTGGAAGGACAGAACATCTGAGCTGAGGCTGCCAAGATGGAGAGAACTTTTTCTTTTCTTTTCTTTTCTTTTTTTTTCGAGACAGGATCTCACAGAGTGCATTGGCACGATCATAGCTCACTGTAACCTCGGATTCCTGGTCTCAAGCGATCCTCCAATCTCAGCCATCTGAGTAGCTGGGACTACATGTATGCATCTCCATATCTGAATAATTTTTTAATTTTTTTGTAGAGATGGAGTCTTGTTATGTTGCCCAGGCTGGTCTTGAACTCTTGGCCTCAAGCGATCCTCCCACCTCAGCCTCCCAAAGTGCTAGGATTACAGGTGTGAGCCACCACACCCAGCTGAGAAAACATTTTTATAATGACAGTGTTTTGGTTTTTTTTTTTTTAGAAGGAAAGTGATAAGATCACTGTAGTGTATTTAGAAATACAGAGAAGAATAAAGACTAAAGTAAAAATTATCTTTAATTCCATCACCCAAAAGTAACCACATTTCTCTTTTCATCAAAATAATTTTATTGAGATATGATTTATAGGCACTACAATGCACACATTTTAACTATAAGTTTGAGTTTTGACAAATGAAGGTGCCCATTCGACCACCATTTCTATTGAGACATAGAGCATTTCTAGTGCCTCAGAAACCCCTACATGTCCCTGTCCATTCGATTCTCTCCCTCCCCTGGCTCCAGGCACCCACTGATTTGCTTTCTGCTCCTTTAGTTTTATTGGTTCTAGAATTTCATATAAATGTAATCACACAATATGGGCTTTAGAAGGTCCCAAGTACCTTTCCCAGCATTCTCTCATGTGGTTCTCACAACCCTACCATATAGCTAGTAATCTACGGTCCGCCTAGCACGGTGAGCTGCTCACAGTAGATGTTCCAAAAGGGTTTCACACCTAGAAAATCTATGGATGCAGGGACTCCTGAAGCTGAAACGCTGATGACTAAGAAGTCAAAGCCCTTCCCAACCCCCTGCTTCCCTGTGGACACATGGTTGTTCAGGGCTAGGTTTTCCACCCTCCCTGAACAGGGCTGCTCCAGCGGCTGCTATGGAAGTGTCCCGAAGGCCTTGGCACATCAGAACCGTAAGTTCTGGGAAATCTACTGAGTTGGAACATGAGTGGCATTTGCTCAGGGACATCCCAGGCTTTTGCAGGAATCAACACAGTAACTCCGAGTGATGGCAGCTTCATAAATATTAGTTCAAATGACCCTGATTGACACTAGGAGTCGCCTGGAGTAACAACAGAGAGCTTCAGTATAAGATGCGAGGGGAGTTCTCTGCAGCAAGGGTACCCCAGCCAGTGGCTGCTACCTTCTCCTGGGCAGTGGAGAGGGAAGGTGTAGAAACGTGGCATCTTCGCATCCTGGCGTAAGCTCCGCTCTCTTGGATGAGCGAGTGGCTCAAGTGGCTGCTGAGAGCAAAGCCAGGGGCGGAGCTGAAAGGCACCACCAGGGTAGGAAGAAAAGAGAACCAACTTGCCCTCTTCCTCTGTCCCCATGCTCTACCCTGGGACCCTCTTGGAAAGGGATGTCTTCCTCTGAGCAGGAACTGCAGTGACAATGTTTTCCCTCCTGAGCCCCAATCCCAGCTCATCTCCACATTCTGATGTCACCTCCACTGGGATCCATCATGGTCCTGCCCACCTGCTCTTCCTGGCCTTTTGGCAAGAAATACAAAGCCAGGAAAAAAGGAATGGAGATATGAGAGGCGTGAGGCGAGGGGTGGACTAACAGGCTTCTTCTGGCTCTCACCTATCGCGCGCGTATGTCCTTTCCTTCCCGAGTCACTCGCCAGCCTGTGGGCCGAAGAAATTGTTTCCACCCAATCACAACAGCTCCACTGCCTACCTGCTCATGCAGAATGTCAGCCCCTCCCGGGACCCTTTTCCCTGTGGCTGACATCCTCAGAGTGCTTCCTGTTTTCCTGAGTCCTGAGACAATCTCAGCTGCTGCCCTGGCCACATTCTGTCAACACCCCAAAAGATCCCCAAAGAGGGAGGCCCTGTCTGCTTGGCTCTTCCCACGATCGACAGAAAGAGTCCTTCCAGGGGCCCTCCTGGCCCAGGAGAAAGACAGAGATATGGTGGGGTTTCTGGAGGCAAGACAGTCTAATAAGGTGTGAGCCAACAGGGTGTCTGACCTTGCCTGCAACACAGGCAGGAGGTGACAGTCTCTAAGAGAAGGGGAGGATGAAACACGTTTGCCTTGATTCTCTATTTATGCCTGTCTGATCCCTACCCGATGGAGCTGATGTCAAGGGCAGGAGTTGGAGTTAGATGGAGATCAGAATAATTTGTACAAAGTAAGTCCCCATCCTCTGACGGTGCACACATTCCCCAACTCAGATAAAATCTCATCAGCTAACAGAATTGCCCTCAGCTGACGGGAGCGAGGGAAACCCTGGTGGCCACCCCCTTCCCTCGGGGCAGCCTGCAGCCAATGACCAATCAACGAGGATACAGGTAGGACAATCTTGAGGTACAATTCACACTCCAAAGCTTCCCATGGGATCAGGCGGAGGCTGGACTTCGCTGAGCCCACAGCTTTGCCTGGCTCCTTCCCCTGCCCTGTCCTGTTCAGGTTTTACCTGGGAACACTCATCCAATAAATCACTTGCTCCAGAATCCCTGATCCAGGCTCTGCTTTCAGGGAAGGTGACCCAAGCCAATTGGCCCAGCTTTCAAAGAAGACGCAGCTTCCCCTAAGGCCTACACTGACAGCAGGAGCTGCCCACGCTGCCTCTGTGGGCCTCTCTCCCCATCAGTGGGATGCTTCGCTGTGTGCACATTCTGTCACCTGTAGTGAGGACTCTGATCTGACTGGGACAAATGGTGCTTTGTCCCCCTCCTCTGCAGAAAGGGCCCCCAGAGTCCACCATTGCACACTGACTCTCCTGGGACGTCAGCCCGCCTTCCACTCCACCAGCCTTGATATATAGCATTTCACCCAACTACTGGGGACTCCCCTGCTGCTCACCCCAGAGCAAGAGGTCCGTGTGCTAAAGGCCAGCATCTTTGTATACTCATTATTGACGACAGCGGATGCAAGCTTTCTGAGACGCATCATTCCACAATAGACTTGATTTGGGCGTCTAGAAAGCACAGCCTTCAATTGTACGCCTGTGAAAGGCTATACCATAATTACAGTTTCTAGACACCTCTAATGACCCACTGAGATGGATTTGCAGAACAGGCAGAGCCCGTGCAGCCAGAAGCAGGTGAGACTGCTGGGTCTGCCGCTTTCTCTCTGAGGGCAGAGACCCGCCAAAAATAATCTGCTCTAGAGAAAAATCATGGGGGAAGGTGAGATCTTATCATCTAATATTCATCACAACAGAGAAGACAGATCTGAAACGTTTACATTTCCTGGACTAAAAAGTCACTTTGAGAATGGAGAATATCTCGTTCTTGACTTATGGGAAGGCAAGTCGGTGCAATCACTTTGGAAGACGATTTGACGTTATCTCGTGAAATGCTATTCACCCATTTCTTTAGTGATTCCACTCCAGCAATTGCACTCCTAGCCATATGTTCTAGAGAAACTTTCATACTTGAGCACCAGGAGGTAGGTAGAAGAGACATTGTTTATGATGCCCCAAAGTGGGAGTAACTCAAATATCCATTTTCAGAAGAATAGATAAGTACATTGGGTACCAGTACACAGTAGAGCAGCAAGCATGAATGAACTGCAGCTATCTACGTCAACGTGAAAGAATTCTAGAAATATAATGTTAATGAAAAAGCAGGGGCAGAGAGATACCCGTGGGTAACGGTGACCGTAGTGGGTTTAAGAGTCCCCCGAAAAGATACATCCGTGTCCTGACTCCCGGTACTGTGATGGTGACCTTGCTGGGAAATAGGGTCTTTGCAGATGTAATTACGGATCTCGGGCTGAGATCACCCTGGATGTAGGGTGGGCCCTAGATCCAGCCACTGGTGTTGTTGGAGAAAGGAGGGGGAGATTTGAGACGCAGACACGGGAAGAAGGCCGGGTGAAGACAGAGGCAGGGACGGGAGTGGTGCCACCACAAGCCAAAGGACTCCGGGAGCCCCAGGAGCTGGGAAAGGCAAGGGAGGATCCTTCCCAGAGCCCTCGGAGGGAGCCCAGCCTTCTGACACCTTGACTCTGGACTTCCACCCTCCAAAGCTGTGAGGGAATAAATTTCTGCTGTTTGAAGCCACCCAGTTCTTGGTAATTTGTTATGGCAGCCCCGGGAAATGGATGCTGTCAATCTCAGGTTAGGTGACAAGTTTCTGGGTCCTCACTCTGTGTTGTAACTTACCTACATCTTACACGTGTTCTATTGCAGGAAGCAAATATTATAAAGCATGCTAAGGAAACAACGGTTAAAAAGCATATATAAGCAAAGCGAAAGTTAAGGTCCCTGAGAGATTTGAGAGATTTCATAGTGTCAGGTCTCTGCTGTGCTCAGGGATCGTGCCAACCACCTTATAGGTGTTGGGATATTTAATCCCCAAAGCAGTCTGGTGGGAAGTATGTTATCCATTTTGCAGATAAGGAAACTGAGGCTGGCAGGCAGTGAGGTACCTGCCTGATGTAACAGCGAACAAGTGGAAGAGCGAGGACTCAACCGAGGATCAGTTCGCCAAGCCCCAGCCTTTCCCACTGTGACACGCGCCCCTGGTCACACGGGCTCACAGCCCTCAAACACCAAGGTGACCAGCTACGACTCCAGCAAGAAGGGCAAACACATACCCGCTTTATGTCAGATTGCTTTCCAGGCAGAGCCAGGTCAACTTGCTTTGAACTCACCATTTTCACATGAATTATGCATTTAATGGGCTTTACATCTTCCAACTCGTCTCACCACGACCTGTGTAGATCTGCAGTTAGTCAGAACCACCCATTTCTCGATGCCAACCACAGCGTTGGCAATACAGGAATCTAAGATGAAATAAAGTTTCTTATTCTCCTCCTCCTGGGGGTGGGATGGGCGGGGAGCAAAGTCACTTCTCCATAGTGAATAAAGGGACAAGCTGTGCAATCAACTCCAAAGCAATGGGACGATCCGGACGCAATTCCCTGGGAGGAGGGTGACCTGCCATCCGGGTTTGCCGGGACTGTCTCTGTTTCAGTGCCGACAGCCCCGCATCCCTGGAATCCCCCCAGCTCTGGGCAAACCAGCACGGTCGGTCACCTTTCCTGGGGAAAATGTTCCTTTTCTTCCCGGATCAGAAGTATTTACAAAGGGGTGGGAAGGAGAAGGCTGGGTCGTCTGATTCAGCCGTGTACTCCCTTCTGGCACCCAGCTTGGAGCCTTGCTCCCCGCTCCTTCCTTTATTCCATGAGAAAAGACATTTGTCAGGCCCCAAGGCCAAGCCAGGATGCTGGGGTTGGGGGCAGGGGACACGCGAACTCCACTGGAGCAGGTGCTGGCTTCTTTCCTTCCCTTCCCCGCCCCTCGGCAATCAGTGGATTTTAATTAATTGATAACCAAAGGTCAGCTTCCAAAGCTGCATCCCAGCTCCCCTGCATCCACGCTCGGGAGGGAAAGCTGTGGCGACATCTTGTAGCAAAGTCGCAAAGCAGCAGGATGCCAGGTCCTGGTCCAGCGCTGGCCATCAGGTCCTGCTTCACCACCATCAGCAAATGGCAGGGCAAGTCACTCTGCAGTTTTCAAACCCCGTGCACACAGGGCTCATTGGTTCTGCACGGGTTAACAGCGTGCACATGTTTGTCCCCATTTTCTGATGGAAGCAGACTAAAGGGCAGGGTCCAGGAAGTGGCAGAGCCAGACCTGAGACTGAGCCTCATGATGCCAAGTCCCCTCTCTGCCTGGCTCTGAGAACAGCAGGGACGAACAGCAAGAAGGAAGCACCAGCTTTTCACCAACCCCCTCAAAAAATGTGTCATAATCCCAGAAAACACACTCAGCAGATGGTTGACTCAGGAATAGATTCAGGGTTGCCAGATTTTCTCCACCACAAAAACCTGACACTTCTACCCCACCGCTGCCTCGCACGCAGGGCAGGAGATGAGGGTCCCCAAAGTGAGAGCCCAGCGCCAGGGAAGAGCCTGGCAGCGGGGACAAGAGGTGCAGGAGACCACAGGGACCCCTGTCCCTGCACGGCCAGTTGAAGGGTTCCCTACCACCTGTCACAGGGAGTGAGCTGGTTCAAGACACTTGCAGCCTGGCCCCAGAGTTCGGTCCCAAAGTCCCCAGGCTGGGCATGACAGATGTGCCTCCCTTTAACTGAGATTTGAGTCATTTGGCTCAAAAGAAAAAGCACTCAGCTCACCTTTCACTTCCCTGGCTATGAACCCAGGATGCGGAGGGAATGGGATGGAGACTGATCTGATAAATCCCATTCTGGGAGGTAGCTCGGTGTGCGGGGTGGGGGGAGCACGCACATGTGTGTACACGTATGCATAGGGTGTGCGTGTGTGCATGTGTGTGTGTGCACCCTCTCTGCAGAAAGGATTTGAGAGCAGTGCTTGAATTCATTTGCCAGCCTCATCTACTTACTGGGCCCCTGCTGAAAGAGCTAGCCCCTGTGCTGCGTCTTGTAGAGGAAGCAGAGATTCGCGGGTCTCCAGGGGAAGCGCATCGTGCAGCCACTGTCTTTATCCCAAGTATGCACTGGGCCAGGCATAAAATGCATGCCGGAGTAAGTCATTATAAAAGCTTCAACAGCATTTTGAGTGGGGAGGAGAGAGGGGTGATGGAGCTCTCTCTGAAATGGGTGTGGTCCCTTCCAGTAAGAGAAAGCAGGTACAAAGCCCCTGTTTCCCACCACCCCATAGCAGTGTGGGCCCCCAGGCCTCCCTCCATCGGCAGTACCTGGGGCAGACCACCAGGGAAGGGACCTCAGACCCTCCTTCCAGATGAGACTGGGAGGGTCGCTGGGCGGTGCCCATGGTTTCTGCCCTTGGCTTAAGGGTCCCTGCACCGGTTTCCTCTCTCCTCTCCCTGGCCCAGGTCTCACCCATTCTGAGCTGATGTCGGGAAGGCCACCGGTGTGTTTTCAAACCCAGGTTTGACAACCTCACTCTTAGTTTAACTCTTTCCAGGGCTATGGAATAAAAATCCTACAGGATCAATTTCCAGACTGTTCATCTCTCTGTCCCCACAGCCTCATCTGCCTCTGTGACCTCCATCTTCCTCCCCTCCGCCACCCCATGCCATGCTCGCAGGTTTCCCGACGCCATTCCCTCTGGGGACACACACCCTCCTCCTGCTTCAGACCCTTCACACGCCCAGGTGTCGCTCAACCCCCAAAGCTCAGCTTCTGTCACCTGCTTTACAAGGCCATCTCTGAGCCCGTGTCCCCAGCACCAGGGGCTTATCTCCACTGCTGCCCCGACCACTCTGCACAGCATTAGCGCTCACTTGCCCATCTCTCCCCAGGGACCGCAAGAGATTGCTCTTTCGTCACCTCTGCAAACCCAGACCAGCGCCCAGTAGGGTCGCAAATGATGAGCGGCTGAAGGTGCTCTGGAGTTAGCAAACAGGACCCACAACTTCCTCAGCTTGCCCGGGAAGATTTCCCGGAGGGTGTTTAAATCGCTCCCAGTCTCCAAATCAGCAGGACCCTGCGCAGGGGTGTCGGCGGCACACCTCCAGCACGGGACAACACGGTGACGGCTGTCCAGGCAGTCCTAAAAGCCCCTGGGAGGGTTTCTCCATCTTTCTCCCAGCCTGTTTCATGGTTCAATCACCCCTAGGATTGAATGACATGACTCATTTTTTGAGTGCTCATTGTATGAGACGTATTTTACATTCATTCATTATCTCATTTAATCTTTGAAAACAACCTACGAGGGGGCCAGCAATGTTCCATTTTTCAGATTAGAAAGCTAAGGCATAGAAATATTAAGAAGCTTCCTTTTGTTTTATTTTCTGTGGAGTAAAAGAACAGAAGCATATTCTTATAACTCTTCCTTACTGCTACCTTCAAATAGAAGTGGGCTTTACTTTAAAAAAAACAAAAACAAAAAAAGCCAACGCAGCAAACACTGGGCATATCTAATAAGTAACAGAGAGGCAGCGCAGTTTGCTTTACAAACACGAGTCAGAGGAACTGATTACCAGCTTCCCAGCCCCTTTCAGGCTCTGGGAAAATCATTCAAATTAATTTAATTTAATAAATATCTATAGCGTGGCTTCCACTACGGCCGACCAACAGGACATTGCAGAAATGACGGTGGGTGACTTCCAAGGCTAGGTCAGAAAAGATGTTGCAGCTTTTCCTTGCCCTGGCTGGAACACTTGCTTTGGGGGCAGCCAGCTGCCATGTCTTGAGGACACTCAAGCGGCCCAGTGAACAGGTCCACAAAGTGAGGGATGGAGGCCCTCGCCGGCAGCCGGCACCCCCTGCCAGCCACGTGAGTGTGCCGGCGTGAGAGCAGAGCCTCCAACCCGTCACCCCTGCAGAAGACGCAGCCTTGGCTGACATCCCGACGGCAATCTCACGAAAGATCCCGCGTCAGAACCACACGGCTAAGACCCCTTCCCAAACTTCTGCCCCACAGAAATGGTGAGGCAATAAATATTCACTGCTGTTTAAACCACTCGGATAAGGACTCTAACACACACCCCTTTTCCCATTCTGAGGAGTCTGGGACAACTCCAGGTTTCCAATTTTCAGCAGCCTAACTTATGCACAGTTTTTCAGAAAACGTTATTCTACAGACACAAAAGCTACAACCCGCCTAGGACATGACGTCAGATCCCACCCAGGGAAACTCTGAGCAGTGGAGCTCGCGAGCGTAGAGGCGTCTCTTCTCCACCTGCCTGCTCCCCTCTCAGGCCTGCTCTGTGATGCTACATTTTGTTTCTAAGCACCTACTGTGTGTGAGGCTTACGCTGGGTCCTAAGGACACTGGAGGAAAAGACGAGGCCCGGCATGCATCTTGTACTCAATAAACATTTGTCGAAGGCATGTGAGCTGCCTTGGAATGAGTGCCTGAAATGCTTAGGGAACTTTCGTCCCAATCTTCAAATACTCCTTGACCATATAAACAAGAAAGAAAATAAACCCCCACTGTTAGGCATCTCTTGAGCTTTCGCAGACAGCGGTCTGCCCAGAGCCTCTCCAAGGAAGAGGCATCCAAGGAAGATGGCCTGGGTGCAGGTCTGAGGCAGCCTCCTGGGCCTCTGAGCAGGGAGAGGGGCTGCTGCAGCCCTGCCTCCTTCAG
>RJWJ010039312.1:0-14530 GCA_004363605.1 Indri indri | reverse complement strand
TTTGCCCCACTGTGGGCTGGATTAGAAGACATTCAGGAAAGGGCCACTCCCCACTGCCCAGCTGGCATACCGACGCGCTCCTGCTACTGTCCACCTCTGACACTCAGGCCTGCTTCTCTTTGATGCTTCCTGCGACGGTCAAGGGTAATTTACTGTGACGTTTGCTCCATGAAAACCTCAGATGCCAGGCACGGGCTGCCTGCATTTTGCTTTCCTCTTTGACTTTCACATCAAACGGCTTTCATTTCGACACCAGTAGTTTCATTTTTACCATCTGGTCTTCAGACTGTAACCTCACAATGTTGTGCATCCATTCAGCTTCCCTTAGCAGGAACTTCCACCCGACCACGGGCTATCTCCCTGCCACCCACGCAGTCTGGTCCCTCTTTAAGACTGGGCTCTTGTAATTGCCTTGCACTTCCAGTCTTAACTTGCTAAATCACCTCAATAACACGCAAGGATCCGCCTCCCCAGCACTGTAATGATGCTCTGACCACGGCTCCCAGTTCTCTAGGTGGCAGTCGTGCAAATACCAGGCTCAAAGGGGTATTTTCTTGTCAGAGATCTGCAAATTACCCAGGAAGGCAGTCTGATTAGCTGGCTGGTATGAGTGGGTGTTCTCAGCATAGCTTTGAAAATAAAGAAACGCCCAGAAACAGTTTCACAGCTTTCACTAGAGCCGATTCCCATTCCCCTTCTTTCTATCTCACTTTACCTGCCACGCCCTTGCAAAACACCCAAAAGCAAAACGCAGGGCTCTTCTGTGTGCGTGGGTGACTGTGTGTGGTAGGTAACAGTGCAGGAAAGACATCTTTCCTGCAGTAAATCTGACCCCTGTCCACTCCAATCAGATCTCTCTCTTTTCTGATCCATTTCATGAAAGTAACAAGGTTACATGCCAAGGCAGATAGAGAAGAGTAGGGACAAAAAAGGACAGAGAAGCCTTTTGGATTAGAAAGATGTAAATACAAACTCTTTTGAGAGCAGTGAGCGTCAGCAAAAGAGACAATAATATTTTCTCTCTTAGCAAATGTTAAGATGATTCAAAACACAAGCACCACCAGTACTCTACAGTAGCGCTAGAGTTTAGCCTGTTGCCGGCCCTTAATGAGCCAATTAAAAAGTAAGAGGCAGGATGGGGTGAGGCGAAGTGGAGGAAGCAAGGTGAGCGTGGCGGCGAGTATGCTTAAGATGCGGAAGATGATTTTTAATGAGAAAATTTAAATTATGGTTTTATGCAAGCTAGAGAATTTCCCAGCCCCTGGAAGGGACTTCACATCTGTGCCTGGCCAAGTGCTCACTTTACGTTTTATGGAAGCTACCACTCCTGGGGTAGGACCTCCAGTTAAACGTACCTGAATTGATGATGCCAACATCTCGGGTTTAGTTTCTCATAAGCCAATGCGATTGGAAGAGGGAAAGCTTGTTTTTCTAAGACCACAAGTGTGTTCATCGAATGTATGTATTAGTTTCAAGTTAAATGGACAAAACAGATGGTACTCTAGAGGTACTGCCCCACTCACCACTTATTCAGCACTCCCTCTGATATCAATAACAATACCAATAATGATCAATAACCATATTATGGAACATGAACTATTTTTATAATTACTTAGACACTGTACTTGCTTAAAGGTAAAGTAACTTAGCCAAACTCAAACAGCTACTATGTGGCAGCACTATACAGTCCTGCATCACTTAACTGCAGGGATGTGTTCTGAGAAATGCGTGATTAGGCCATTTCATTGTCGTGTGAACATCACAGAGTGAACTTACACAAACCTAGATGGTATAGCCTACCACACCCCCAGGCTGTATGGTTTAGCCTATTGCTCCTAGGCTAAACCTGTACAGCATGCTACTGTACTGACTAACGTAGGACATTGTAACACAATGGTACGTATATGTGTATCTAAACATATCTAAACATAGAAAAGGTCCAGGAAAAACATGATATTATAATCTTATGGGGCCACCATTGTACATGCAGTCCAACATGGACCGAAAGGTTGTTACGTGGTGTATGGCTGTAATCTGAATCCAGAGTTCATCCTAAACCCAGCAGATAGGAGACTCTAAACGACCACCACTACCACGCTTGCCTGCAAGTGTGTCTAGTTTGGCCAGCGAGCCCAATGTGAAAACATGACAACGAGGACGCCTTTGGGCAGGGCTTCCAAGTTATCTTCCATCCTGCAGCTGCGCCCCTGAGCTACCTGCCTGGCCCTAGATGCATCTGAGTGTGTGGACCCCACACTCCTCCTCCTTCGTTTATGTGTCTGTCTCCTACTTTGTAGGCCCTGGGCAATCTAGAGAACTCTGTTTCTGTCGTTTTTATTCTGAGTGCAAACGCCATCGAGCATCAAGGGCCTTTGATGCTTTTTAGAAAAATTATTCTGGAAATCAGTATAGATTAGCAAGACTGGAAGCAGGGAGATAGTGTAGGGGCAGCTGTAGAAATATAGGTAAGAAATGACGAGGGATGAAGCTGAGGTTGGGGCCTGGGTATGGAGAGGAAGAAACGGAGAGGTGATGAGTGCGAGAGCGGTTTGGGACACAGGATCAGCAGCACTGGGAGGATGGAGGAGCCTAGAACTTGTCAATGAATGGCCTCAGCAAGGAGATGCTCAGGCATCATTCAACCACATGGGGAATACAGAAGCCAAGAAAAGCTGGGGCAGGGTATGTATGATGACTTTAGGAAGACAGGACCAAAATAATCGTCCTTGGGCAGGACTAAGATCTAGAAAAAGGGTGTTTCCTAATCTGGAGATGCAAACTGCTCCACTGAGGCCAGGAGGGCACGGGCAGGCTTGAACCTCCAGGCTGGAAAGAGGAGACAGACACTTAGGTAAAGGCAGGCCTGGGAGCACAGTGCCCACTTGGGAGCGCTTCCCTCTCCCGGCTCAGAAGGGGTCAGATACCACAACCCCAGCACGAGAACTTTCTGTCCTTTGAAAAGTCCTAGAAACTTTCTAACTTCTTCATGTTTATAACTTTTTATTCTCTCTTGCATGTTTCACTGTAGGATTAGAACTAAAATCCTCCAAAGGAAAAGGCCCTGGGAGCTGGATGTGGGCGTGAGGAGAGGGTTCCCCTCTATGGCCCAGGGTCTTGACTTTGTTAGTCCTCAGAGAGCTGACGAAAACTCAGGTCTGGCTCTGTGCACCCAGAATTAGACCCAGCAGAGCATTGGTTTCAGGGTTTTTTTCTGTGGGGAAAGAGAGGCCTTCAAGAAACCCCCTGTCACCCTCTGCCAGGAACTGTCACCAGCCCACCTGGGTAGGGCCTATTTCAGACTCTGCCAGGCTCAGACCACTTCCTGCTCTCGACCATGGGACATCCCGTAATAAAGCATGTTGCACATTCCTGGGCCATATCCCTGGCTAAGTTCCAGGGAGGTGACAGCAGCTGTGGGACAGACCTAAGAGATCTCTGGGAAATCGGTGCCCACAGGGAGGGTAAAAGCAAAGAGCCCCTAGAGGCCTGGCTGTGTCTCAGGTTCCTTCATAGGTCTCCTGGGAGATGCCAGCACCTCTGCATCCATAGGGTAAAACAACAGGCAGGAAGCTTCTGGAAGGTAACCATATCCTAGGCCCTGTTTTCCAAACAAAATTATTCCTAAATTCAGTTCTGCAGCTGGAGTTTAAACACAGTTTACCTCTAGGACTCTTTCAGCAGTATCTGATGTCAGAATTTCAACTTCAGTACTCCTTCCATTGGGCAGAAATACATCCAGAGACGCTTTCTTGGTAGCAATGTTAAACGTGTTCTGTAAGCAAAAGGAAAGCAAAATAAACTTCCACACCACCCTCCAGAGCTGCACACGCCACCACGAGTGAACAGTCAGCAGTGGGGGTTGCTTCGGGAGGGCAGAGTGGGGGTGAAGAGGGGCCGAGGCAAAACAATGACATGAAGCTTGAATAATTTCCAAATAAACAATAGAGTATCCATTTTGGAGAAAAAGGTTTTGATAAAATCATCCATATACTTAAGTTTCAGAATTAACACTCTCATTTTTGAATAAAAGTCTGTATCTCAGATCCTTTTTGACACTAAACATCTGAGGCTTTTCCTCATGGCCCAATTCTCCAATTCTTGGACATCAAGTGGGTGTCCCACAGTTCAATTCAATTCTGACACGATTTACCCGGAATTAGCATCCGATCCCACAAGTTAAAGGGCTCAGTTCCATGATGCTGCCCCTCTTCAGACTCCAGCTGCAAATGGGGTGCCTGGGCCACCCACATCTCTGCGCAGCCGAGTACAAATTCAGGGGTTCCCATGACCTCCTCTCAGGTTTGGTAATTTGCTAGAACAACTCAGAACTCAGGGAAGCAGTATACTTAGGACTACTGGCTTATTACAAAGGATACAACTCAGGGAGAGCCCAGCAGAGGAAGTGCACAGGCCCGGGGCGTGGAGCGTCCATGCCCTCTCTGGGTGCAGCACCCTCCTAGCACCTCCACATGTTCACCCAACCGGGGCTCCCCAAACCCCATTGCTTAGGAGTGTTCGTGGAGGTTCCGTTATGTGGGCATGTTTGATCGCATCACTGGCATCAGTGATTGAACTCAACCTCCAGCCCTCTCTCCTCCCCAGGTTGAGGGCAGGGGTGGGGCTAAAAGTTCCAACCCACTAATCCTGTCCTGGTCTTTCAGGGGACCAGTCCCCATCCTGAAGCTACCTAGGAGCCCCCCAGGCAAAAATCAAATCATTAGCATAAACTCAGGTAAGATTGAAAGATACCTGTTAGGACTAACAAAAGATACTCCTATCACTCAGGAAATTCCTAGGATTTTAGGAGCTCTGTGCCAGGGACTGGGGATAAAGGTCAAATGTGTTTTTTATCATGGCACACCGAGATGTGCAGTAATTTATGATTCTGTTACAGCAAAAATCTGAACTGCACGAACTATGCAGCCAGCATGGGGAAGCAAGTCCGAGTCACCATCTGGAGAGTGAGTGTCCAGCTGAGGGCGCGACACCCCCAGCCCCACACAGCTGTGCCTGGGCTCTGCATTCTGTGAGGGGAAGGGCAGGCCCTAGAGTAGTAGCAAATCTGGGGACCTGCACAATTCTCAGGATGGAGTACTCTGTAATACTGACAGGCTAGAGACACTGTAGAGTTCAGAGAAGTCATCAGAGTTCAGAGGAGCCTGGGGCTGAGGCTCCGGTTACCCCAGGGAGAGGGATCCCGGAGGAGGCGTGGCCTAGAGAGGCCAGTGGCTGCTTGAAAGGGGCCTCACAAGGTGGTGGCACCTGGGTGGACAGTTCTCAGCATCTCCCAGACAGGATCCTGTCAGTCCACAGACTTGCTTCATCCTGGCTGATTAAGGTCACAGCCCTTCTCATCCCAGGTTCCTTGAGAGGATTAAACCCTAATGCCCCAAGGCATCCATTGCCTGCCATGAATAACTTCTCTCCCAGGCATTTAGAATGGTATAGTCATGTGACATCCTCGGGACAAGGGGAAAGGAGCGAAATCATTTTCTGTGTTCGGAGACTGCTATAGAAGCCGGAATACTAGTAACAGGGCGGGGGTGGGAGTGGGGTGGGTGAGGGAGGGCGTCTCTTTACTGACCAGAATCTTTGCATCCAGCCCAGGTCACCTCCTTCTGGGTGTCGGGATGGGGGAGGGAAGATCCAAATGACCAATCAGGGGATTGTTTGGGGACCATGGAGCTGGGGCTCAGGTAAGCTGACTAGGTGCAAGCCTTCGCCCTCCACAGGCAACACCTCCCTTCCCTTGGCCTCCTGACCACTCACAGACACGACAGATCAGGCCTCGGGCTTTGCAGGGACCTAGGGGTTTCCAGCAACACAGTCCCCTTGCCCAGGCACCTCAGAACTCTGATCCCATTAGTGACAGGCTTATTTTCCTGACCTTGTTATCAAAGGGCAAGCTTTGACTTTAAATTTTAATCCCCTCCCCATACATGCAGTGACTAAGTTTCTGCGATTCTGAATCTAAGTACTTTAGAAGAGAAAATCTAGATGGCCATGTTTGTAACTCTCGAATAATCTTGTGGCTTCTTGCTTGGGCTCCAAATCAGCAAAGGAGGGAGCCCCTGCCAGGTTTTCCCTTCCCGCACCCAGCGCTAGGACAACTGACTTCCTGGCGGCCTTTGAGAACCACTCAGAGCCCTTCAACAGAACGTCCTGCTGCTGGCTTCCCTCCCCCACCGTGCAGGCCTGAGCCCCCCCCCACGACCTCAGGCCACTTCCTTCACATCTTCACTTCCACTTTGAGCTTCCCGGGGCAGTTTTAAGAGATTTCCCGAGTTCCCCTGCAAACATGGTAACTGACTGGTGGGCCCCCAAGCTGAGACGCAGGTAGTCAGGGGCAAGGAGTTTCCCCGGAGCAACTGTTCCACACAGGCCCTTTCCAGGTACATTGTTGCCTAAGTCTTGGGTCTTTAAAGGTTTCGACCTGGACTCACAAACATCTGTCACCTCAGGGGAAAAGTTCAAAACGAACAGGAAGAATGGTGCTGCTTTATGATAAGATTCTAAAGGAGAGCTTAGCATTCATTTATGTTGTAATATCTCAATGCAACTCCCAATTCAAACCATATTGCAGACTGATAAAATACCTACATTACATAAATAGTTAAAAATGACATAAATGCATATATGTATTAAATCCTTCTGCAAAAGGAAAGTGAGGAAGCAGACTGGACTGGCTGAGTGGGTCAGATTGCAGATGGCCCTGAAATCAGAGACTCGAGGATTTGATTAAAGAGGCAAAAGGGAGCCAGGGTGGCTCTGGATCAGGGACATGGAAGAAGAGAAATGAAGTTATAGGAAGATCTGTTCGGCAGTGTGGTGCGAACAGACTAGAAGACAGACTGAAGGAAGGGGAGACCCCAGAGAAGTTGGCAGCTGCCATCTGCGCACGAGGTACTGGGCTAGGAACACACAACCCGAAGGGCAGACTGCTTGGGCTCCGAGCCCAGCTCCGTCGCTCACTGCGCGTGACCTTGTGTGAACAGGTCAATTCCCCTCTCTCTACCTCGGCCCTTCAGCTCTAACCTAAGGGTGATAACAGTGCCTACCTTCTTGGGCTGAGGTGAGAATTCAAGGGGATGATGCGTGTGGAACTTAGAGCAGCGCCCATCACAAACACTCAAACGCTAGCTGTACCGTTCTGTTGTTGTTAGCAGTAGGAATGAGGAGGAAATGACATATCTTTGATTTGACTTAGCGGCAACAGCTAAGAAGGAAAGGAGCCTAGAAAATATTCGGGAAGGTGCTTTCGACACTCACACCCGATCACGTTCTGAGTCCTGCGTGCTTCCCATCCTGAACTGTCTCAAGTCCACCTTCTTCCCTCCATCTCCACCACCACCTGGGACCTGGCGGACGTCTCCTCCGTCCTGGACTCCCGCGATGGCCTCCTCCAGGTCTCCCTGCTTCCATTCTTTCCCCCTGCTGAGCACTCCCCACACAGCAGCCAGAGAAATATTTTTAAAACACAAACCTAAAAATGTCCCTCTCTTGCTTAAAACCTTCCGATGTCCTCACACTGTTCACAGGACACCCAACTCTGCCATCAGGCAGGGCGAGACAAATCAGTGGGTCTCTGCCCCTCACTTTCCTCCCTTCCCCTCTCTAGCGCGTCCTACAGGTTGCCTGGTCCACTGGAATCTTCCCTCCCTTAGAGAGGAGGAGGAAGGAAGGGTGGGGTACTTGCCTTCAGCTAGTCTTGCAGTGCTAATCTTGAGGCAAATGGCCATTTTTACCACGACATGGAGGGCAGCAAAGAACGGAGTTGACAGAGAGGAAAGCAGGGCTGGGGCAGGGGCGGGAAGGAGCCAGCCAAACTTCCGCGACCTTTCCGTTAAATGAGTACATCTCCGTCTTGTGAGTTTGTCGTGTGCAATTGAAAGAGGCCTGACTCGCATGGAAGGAGTTGATCTCCACCTCATCCACTCTGTTTATTTGTTGAGTGCTCTTGGCTTTTTTGTACTTAATTTGTTTAAAGCCAGGTTAGATGGCTGCTTAGATGCTAAACTCCTTCAGAGGAGGACTGTGTGGTGAATTTATTTTGAACAGTGCCCTGTACAGATGGACATTTAATAATCTTCATGCCATATTTCTCAGAATAAGCCAAATGAGATGATAAAAAGAACCAGCATAGTGATGTCTCAAACAGAGCATTTAAAAATGGCTCGTTGTTATACACAACCTCCGTCTCTAGCTCACCACTGCATAGTTATCCTACAGATATTTCAGAAGAGCACATTAAGGCTAAAGTCTCCAATGTTCTGTTTTGACATCACAACACCGGTTGTGGTTGAGGTAACCTCCTCTCGGTGCAGAACCTCCATAAGAGAGGCAAAATGTTAACGAGCCACCAACTCTTCACCATTGCTTAGGATGAGACAAATCGATTAGCAACTGGTCCTCGCTTTCTTCCCTCCTCCCCTCTTGCACGTCCTACAGGTTGCCTCACCCAGTGGGATTCTGACTCACAATCTGTTTCAGCCTTTTCCACTTTCCCCAAGACTCCACCACGCCTACCGCCTCCCTCATTGCCACCCGTTAACCTCACCTCCTATAAGTCACAGAGAAAACATCAAGTGGGAACTCACTCTACTTCTGCTCAAGGTCCAAGCTTGGACCATGCCTGCAGCCTCGCCCAATCCTTCCCTTTGTCTTACGTTCAATTTCAGAGGTGCCTTTCCTCCACCGCATCCCAGATCGAGTCCCACCCTCTCCTTCCTCAAGGACTTGGTGCCATTGGTTACCAAGGTCTCTCCTGCCCACCAGCAGGCAAACATACTCAAGTCTTTCTCATCCTAAACAACGGAAAGACAGAGACTCTGGGTGTACCGTCTCCAAGAAAAAGAATCTGACCTGACTAAGCGAAAATTCTGTTTTCAGCACTGGCATAGGTACAGAAAGAGTTAGTCATATATTTTAGGACAACTAGGCATATTTTTTCTTCTAAGTGATGCAGTTTTAACTCAAGGGAAAAAACAGGTATCAAGAAAGTAAAGGTAATCATAGATGTTATTTGCTTCTGCAGTAAAAAATATTTCCATATTATATACATGGAAATAATATAATAATCATATAATAACTAAGGATTTAATTTTTAAAAATTGTGGCATCAACAAAGTTGGGGAGAAGGGAGGAGTAGAAGAGGTGATACAAGAAAGCTGAAATCATCATCCCTCATAAAAGTCAGTGGATAGTGTTTAAAAATTGACGAATAATAGCCAGGTGCTAATACCCAGCTACTTGGGAGGCTGAGGCAGGAGGATCGCTTGAGCCCAGAAGTTTGAGTCCAGCCTGGGCAACATAGCAAGACCCTATCCCTAGGAAAAAAATGAAGAATAAGAGATAGTCATAGACATACATAATTAACCTCCATATTTTTAAGTATCTGAAGAAAAACTAAAAGATTTGAAAGTCCCCGCCTCGGGAGGGCTGAGATGTTATAATTCTTTTTAGCACTACTTTGCTTTTAAAATAATGCATTTTGCTTTTATTAAAAAAAAAAAATTTTAGTAAAATATTGTCAAGAGGAGAGAAAATGGCATCAAAAGATGTTTATGTGATGAGATAAAAGTACAAAACAGATAAAACGCAGGTTTGGAGTGGTAATCAAAGAAGTTGGCTCTATTTGTAATACTTGAATTTTAGTAGAATGTTTTAATGTATTACTTATGTAATTAACAAAATGTAAAAGTAATATAAAAACATAATTAGGCTGGGCACCGTGGCTCACACCTGTAATCCCAGCACTTTGGGAGGCCAAGGAAGGAAGATCATTTGAGCCCAGGAGTTTGAGGCTGCAGTGAGCTATGATTGTTCTGCTGCACTCCAGCCAGGACAGCAAAACCAAAACCAAAACATACCAACTAGAGGGAAAAAGTCAACTTGGTAGAGTTGGGGTGTATAAAACACAAAACATTAAATAAGCTGCCATCTCGATCTATGGTGCTTCAGGAAGAAAAAGCACAATTCACTCTAGAACATTGAGAAAATTGCATTTATTTTCAAGAGACCTCAAAATCCTCCAACACCATGGGCCACCTTAACGTATTTTAAAACATGTGCTCATTTCAAATTGAATTTAACAACCAGAGAAATCTTTTCACCTCTCAAGGAGATCCGTGTGCTTTGTCAATATTCTGCTTGGAGATGGAGGAAAGCCTGACAGCCCTGGTGCTTATTTCTGAGGTTTCTTACCCCAGAAAACCCATACGTGCACTCAACAACCTCTAAACTTCCATCGCATGTAATGACAAGCCCTAATCTTTTCTCTATAGGGAAATGGGAAATATTCTTAAGAGGAAATGGGGAAACAGTTACTTCCCAGAGCTCCCAAACACAGACATAGTTTTGCAAGACTTCCTAAATAAGTAAGTTGCCCCTAACTTCCCAGGCGCACAAAAGCTACTCCAAATGCCTTCTCAGTCTTCCTCTCAAACGTGTAGCTTCACATGGGGCCCTAGAACACTGCAATTTAAGAACCGGGAATATAAAATGGACTTTAGTCTAGACTTTGATTTTGCCTTTTCAAAAGTCCCTTTGTCTCTAAGGTGATCACAGAACAAAAATCTAGAGCAGAGTAAGGCAGTGGAGGTCCAGATACACCAACGAGAGGGATCGGGTGGGCTACCCCCACTCTAGAAATATCTCCCACCACCCACGGAGCAGGGAGCTCAGTCCAAGCTCCCACGCTAATTAGATGTGTGTCCTTTGGCAAGTTGCTTAACCTAAAAAAGGGATAATAGCACATCCCTTAACAAGCTGTGAGGAATAAAGGAGATACTGTGCCTGAAACACTGGGCCTCACACAGATTAAAAGCCCTGTTAGAGGCCAAACCCCCTCACTGTTGCAGCTTGGCTTTGGCCGTCCTCCATAGAGGCTTTCCTCAGAAGGGCTCCTGGAAGGTCACACGTAGTCACGTTTTTAACATGGTGCGTCCTTCCCCAGAGGCAGGAAGATGTTCTTGGACTTGCCGAATGCCGGAGCAGGTGATTACGTGGCAACGACCATGGGAAACAGCAGGCGGCTGCACTGATCCAACGCAGTGAAAACAGCCAGGTGGGGAAACTGCCTCATCTCTGCTCCTTGGGCTCCCTTCACGGTCTGACAAATCTGCAAACGAAAACTGCTCATTCCACCCCCGGCCTCCTGAAACCCCTGCAGGCGCAATCTGGCCACAAGTCAAGCCAGCCATGTCTCTCCTGCGTTTCCTGCATCTACTTACTGCCAGGAAGTCCCTCTGGCCCTGGAGGAGGTGCAGGGAAGAGTCTGCTGGCAGTGGGAGTACACCCCCACCAATAAAAAGTGGCTACTGCTTCCCTTTCACTAATATCAGTCCTAGTCTCCCCAAACCTCCAGGTATTATGTTTAATTTTTCTCCCAATGGGAAAAAAATCACCTAGAGCATATGATCTTCCTTTCCTGCCCACCCCTTCAAATGCCAGCTTAGACCAAGGTACCCTCGCCCTACCATATCTCCCAGACACACACCCTGTGGCACTGCCTGCCAGCCCTCTTTTCACTGAGTCACACACCAAAATGACAATATTTGTACTGTACACTGGGGAAAGTAGGCATGAAACAGCTGGAGGTGGCAGGACCCACAAACGCCGCACTAGGGCCGAGGGGATGGAAATCGCAACCCATCCCCAACCCTCTCCTGGAATGAGGTACGGAATCTCAGTGCTCGGCCCCGCAGCACGGCATGCGGCCCTACAGCACTGTGCCCGTTACATTTACTGACGTGCACAGTGATTCTTCTATCTCCCCGAGAAGATGGCAAACTCTGTGAGCTGGACGGGGTGGTATTTACTGCTGTCTCCCTGTCTCTCGAGCAGTGTCGGCTCACAGCAGCCGTTCGATGCATAGTTGCTGAGTGTATAAACAACAAGTGACAGGATAAAGCAGGACCAGGCACAACGAACATAGGACAATCTTCCTGATTTAAGTTTAATTTCCTTTTCAAAATCGTAATATAAAGCTAGGGAAAGAATTTATGAAGAAGACCCCAAAGGCAATCACAGCAATAACAAAAATAAATAAATGGGACCTGATCAAATGAAAAAGCTTCTGCACCAAAGAAACTATCATGAGAGCAAACAGACAACCTACAGAACGGGAGAAAATATTTGCATGCTACACATCCAATAAAGGGCTGATAACTAGAATCTGTATAGAACTCAGGAAAATCAGCAAGAAAAAATCAAACAACCCCATTAAAAAATGGGCAAAGGACATGAACAGAAACTTTTCAAAAGAAGACAGACTAATGGCCAAGAAACATGAAAAAATGCTCAACATCCCTAATCATCAGGGAAATGCAAATTGAAACCACAATGAGATATCATTTAATTCCAGTGAGAATGGCTTTTAACAAAAAGTCCCAAAACAATAAATGTTGGCGTGGATGCGGAGAGATAGGAACACTCATACACTGCTGGTGGGACTGCAAACTAGTGCAACCTCTGTGGAAAGCAATATGGACATACCTCAAAGAGCTAAAAGTAGAACTACCATTCAATCCAGCAATCTCAGTACTGGGCATCTACCCAAAGGAAAAAAAGACATTCTGTAAAAAAAAGACATCTGCACTCGAATGTTTATAGCAGCACAATTCGCAGTTGCAAAGATGTGGAAACAACCCAAGTGCCCATCAACACATGAGTGGATTAATAACATGTGATATATGTATATCATGGAGTTCTACTCAGCCACAAAAATCAGTGGTGATCTAGCACCTCTTCTTGTATTATCCTGGATAGAGCCAGAGCCCATTCTACTAAGTGAAGTATCACAAGAATGGAAAAACAAACACCACATGTACTCACCATCAAATTGGTATTAACTGATCAACACTTAAGTGCACATATAGCAGTAACATTCATCAGGTGTCGGGCAGGTGGGAGGGGGAGGAGGGGATGGGTATATTCACACCTAATGGGTGCGGTGTGCACCGTCTGGGGGATGGACACGCTTGAAACTCTGACTTGAGTGGAGCAAAGGCAATATATGTAACCTAAACATTTGTACCCCCATAATATGCTGAAATAAAAAAAAATAAACCTTTATAAACATCTTTAGGAGCAAAGTTTCCTCTGTCCTGGTCTCCTTTTAGAGGCAAACAGAAAACATTTAGAAGGAAAACCATTATTGAAGAAACAGTCCTACGCTTGAACCTCTGGGTTCTCGGGGGCGGGGGGGGCTGCCAATCGCAGTGAAAATCAGGCCTGCCGGGGAGGTGGGCGTCGGGGCTCAAGGTGCCATGAAACTCAGCAGCACATGAGCTGCCTCAAAGCAGTTTATCGCGAGAGGCTCAGCAGGTCTGGGAGCACAACTCTGGGCCCATCTGACACCACCCGGTGGCAGGGCATGCTGAAGAGATGTGCAGACACTCCATTTTTGCAAAAATCAACCTCTCAGCATGGCTGGCAAGAGAAAAAGGGACTGGCATTAATAGCTGTAATGACAACCTCATATGTATGAACACTGAGTCAAATGGTATGTAAGTGCTTTAAGGGTATCACTTAATTTAATCCTCAAAGCAACCCTAAGAGACAGAAGTGCTTCTCTCCATTTTATAGATGGGCAAACTGAGGAACAAAGAGGCTAAGTAAATTGCACCGAGTCATAGAAATCGAAAGTAGAGCAGCCAAACCTTGAAGCTAGGCTGTATCACTCTGGAGCCTGAACTCTTAACCACTAAGCCAGTTCAGGGGCTTCTGATCTTTGTCAACAGAAGGATCTAGAAGGCTAGATCATGACAGGAGGCACTGTGGCTCATGGCTTTACTGCTAGACAGACTGCTCAAGCCCCAGGGCAGAGTGTTAGTGAGAAAGTGCTCGGAAACAAGAAACAAGATCCACAAACGGGCCAGGCACGGTGGCTCATGCCTGTAATCCTTGCACTCTGAGAGGCCGAGATGGAAGGATAGCTTGAGCTCAGGAGTTTACGAACAGCCTGAGCAAGAGCGAGACCCTGTCTCTACTAAAAACAGAAAAATGAGCTGGGCCTGGTGGCGCATGCCTGTAGTCCCAGCTATTAATACTCAGGAGGCTGAGGCCGGAGGATCTCTTGAGCCCAGGAGTTTGCGGTTGCTGTGAGCTAGGCTGACGCCACTGTACTCTAGCCTGGGCAACAGAGCGAAACTCTGTCCCCCAAAAACAAAGAAAAGAGAAAGAAAAGATTCCAGAAACACAAAAACACAACAGACAGATTCAACTGACTCAATCCTGCCCCTCCCAACACTGCAGGGCAGCAAGCAGCCAGCTCACAAACAGCGCCCATTTCCCAGTTGAAAGGACGGCCTGAAAGAACTGGCAAGAAAGGAGGAAAGAAACATGACCAAGGAAAGGCAAAAAATATATACCTGAAAAACTATGTCACTAGGCAGATGAAAATAAAGGATGTATTAACAAAAACATGGTTTCTCTGAACAAAGACCTCAAAGAACAGACAAAGACCTCAAGAAATTGGTAAGATAACAAAAGGATAAAAATGAGAGCTGGCAAAGTTCATGGAATAAAT
>RJWJ010039311.1:0-14512 GCA_004363605.1 Indri indri | reverse complement strand
GCGGGGAGTGTGGCAAGAGCAGGCCACACGTGTGGAAACAGGAGGAGCAGGTGGGAAGCTGCTACAGTGACAGGAGCTGCTGACAGCCAGAGCCAGGTGGGCGCTGTGCACACGCCCAGGAACGACCAGATTCAGGGTCTATTTTTGAGGATAGAGGTTTGGGTGTGGGGTGCAGAGAAAGGATGAGTCAAGGATGACTCCACAGGTTTCGGCTTGAGGAACAGGAAGAGGGGGATTGCCGTTAACTGGCACAGGGAAAGAGCAAGTGTGGAGGAGGCCGGCCAGGAGGCAAAGACGCTGGCCCGGGCACCTTGAGTTTGAATAGTAGACGCCCAATCGAAGACCTCAAGCAGGAGCTGAATATTTAACCTCAGGGTTCAGGGTAAAGGTCTGAAGTAGGCATATAAATTTGGGAATCACCAGCCTATAGATATTATTTCAAGCCATGAGTGTGGATGGGACCACCTGGGAGCAGGTGCGCATGGATAGCAGGAAGGAGACGGGTGGACCCCAGGGGCAGCCCACGGCTAAACTCTGGGGACAAGAGGGAAAGAGCCTGGAAGGAGCAGCCAGTGAATTGGGGAGAAAACCAGAAAGGAATGCTGTTCTGGAAGTAGAGAGAGCCGAGTTTCACGGAAGGTGCTGTCTACTGTGTCGAGTGCAGTAAGGTGAGAACTGAGAAGGGACCAATGGGTTTTCCATAGTGGAGGCCCTTGGTGACTGTGACAAGAGCAGCTGTTGTGAAGGAGTGGGGAGATGCCTGATCAGAGAACTAGAGGGGAGGAGCTGCAGGCGGTTCACATGCCTCTGGAAGAATCCTGCTGCGAGGGGAGAAGGCAAGGGGGTGGTGGGTGGAGAGGGCAGCGTGTGGTGAGAAGACCTGGGAGAAACGGCCAGTGGATGCATAAGGGGTGCTCTGACAGGGAGAGGGGGCTGCTGGAGAGACGTCCTCAGCAAGCGGTAGAGGGCAGGGCCCAGGCCACAGGTGGGCTTACAGCGGGGCACAGGCAGTTCACCTGTCCAAGGCAGAAAGGCAGAGTCACCGCAGCAGTTGGCAGTGGGAGTCTGGGGGTGCTCTTTTCTGATCCCCGCAATTGTCTCAACAAAGCGTGAAGCAGGATCCTCCACCACCTGAGGAGGAGGATGGGAGGGAGGTGACGGAGGTTTGTTCATCGTCACAGTTTAATTAATTAGCAGACTGATTTCTCTTTCACATGTATGATAACATCTGTTCTTATATCAGATGAAGAAAGTAGGGAGACAGGACTAGTGGAAGGAGAAGTCCAGCCCGAGAATCTTGAAAACCCAAGAGAAGAGCCAGATGAGGCTTCAGGCGAACACTAAGACAATCTAATAAATATTTTCTGAGTACAAATGTCATCTGGCAGGGTGGGACGAGAGGCATTTGCATCTCTGCAGAATGTACTTTCTATTCCATGAGCGAAGGAGGGTTGCGGAGCAGTCCGTGTGATTCAGACAGTTCACTGACTTCACCTGAGAAAAAGCAAAACTGAGAAAACAGAAAAGCTGGATGGAGCATGTGCCAAATCCAGAAGCTGCTCCCCGGGAGACGGCGGAGCTGAGCTAATTCTGTACCCACTATACGACATCAGCCGGCTTCGGTCTCAGGTCTATTTTCAAACCTAGAATGTGCCAGTGGACAGGGAAGACTGCCTTTGGCTTAAGGCATTTAGCTTTGCAAAAATAAATAGTATCATCAAAGAAATAAAACATGTTTTACCAGGATTAGTCCTAATTCATAATGACATAAAGATGCTGGAATTCCACGTGATATAAGAAGGGCTAATTATCACAATTTTTAAAAGTAATAATAATGTGAATTTCTACCTATAATTTATTTTGAATAGTACCTTCTTACTTATTATTTTTTAAAAATGTAATCTCCACTTAAATCCCACAAACCACTGTGTGAGATGCTTTTATTCTTTGAGACTCAATGACAAACTGGGAGCTGCACCATGGGAAGTCTCTAGTCACCTGCTGGGACAGAAGGGGCATTCCCAGGGGACCCTCAGGCGTGGGCAGTGTGAGTCTTGACCTGGAACTCCATGCTGCCGGCCTTTTGATAACACTAAAGAACAGGCTAGGCCGGGAGTCAGTCTGCTCGATTGATCCAAAACAAACTCTCTTTGCATGGCTTTTATGTAACATGATTTCCCACTATTTCTGGTATCCGTTACACAGGCAAGAAAATAAATAAAAGGGTCACTTCTTTCCATGGGGCCTCCATCAACAGGAAATAGACCTGGGCCCTTTGGTAAGGGGCCTTCTGCACAATCCATTCTTCAAACCTTCTTGCTCTTTACACCCCTCCCTCCGCCACCTCCCAGCACCATTACTGAATGTCATCCCCTACAATATATCTCAATACATAAAACAATTTTAAGAACAAAAATCTAGTAAGGAAATTTAATCAGAGCTGATACTATAAAATACCATAAATCACCAGAGGAAATGGCCTGTGGATCAATTAGCAGGATATTGGCAAAACTCTGTAAAGCATTTGATTGAATAAACCTACAGCCACCTAGCCAGCAAATGAATGACTGGATTTGTTGCAGGCGTGTGTGTGTGTGTGTGTGTGTGTGCACACGTGCGTGTGTGTGTATGTGCACACACATGCGGGCAAGGGAGTGTGTATCAGAACAGACTATTCTGGTGAGTGAATGTGCATGGATTAATGACCAGGCTGCAAGGCAGCTCCCTAATTTGGGCAGATGATTTCTGCACACACATTACTCCCTCACCCTTACGTTTCTAAAACTTATTGCTGATTCTTCCATAGTCACAGTTTTCATGGTAAAAACAGTGTTTGCTGAGTGTAGGTAGCTTATAAAATAAAAAAATCATCCAGAGAAAAACCACCTCGAGCCCCATCACCCCAAGATAAGCACATTATTATATCAGAGATTTCCTCCTAGTCTATTTTCAACCCATGTATGTGTATTATTTAGCCAACAAATACTATGCTGCATATACCATTAATATTGTGCTTTACTTATGTAACACTATGTTATGAGCAACTTTTATTTCATTAAATAGTCTGAAGAGATTTATTTTATAAAGGCTACACATGGTTCCATATTATGGAGTTACTAAAATATTATTTTAAGTAATCATTTTGTGGGATTCTGTAAGATATTTCCAATTTTTTACTATTGTAAGTATAGTGCTACAAATAACCATCTTTACAGCTTTTTCCTTGTACCAATTTCTGAGTATTTTGTTACGTTAGTCTCAGAGGACCCTGGTAACTCAGTGATACTATCTGTGCTCAGTGCCAGGCTGCTTGCAAAGTGCATGTACGAGACTCCTGCGCTCTTCCCTCTGTGTCGTTTCAGACTGCCAGTCTCAGCACAGCTTCAATAGCACTGAGTTGTATGGTTTTTAACATTTTTAATTTGATAGGCAAAATGGCAGAGTATTTTTCATTAATTTGTGTTTTGTTTTCAAATATAAATAAATATCTTCTCATTGATTTAATGGTCATTTACATTTTATTTCAGGTTTTTGCATGTCCTCACGTGTGACTCACATCTGTGACAGTGGATGGCATGTCACAGGTGATCAATGACTATGTATCACATGGATAATAAATGGAAAGATGGCTCATGTCTTTGGGATAGAGTTTTACTACTTTTCTTATTTTCATAAAGCCATATTTTGCTACTTCTCATATATTAAAGATATTCACCTTTTTTGTAAATATGACAAAATTTCCCAATATTTGCTTGTCTTTTTATTTTACTCATAATTTTTTTAACTTAGAGAAAGTTCAACATTACATATCGTCAAACATCTTTTCTTTTCCATTGTTATCATTCGGTTATTTTACGCTTAAAAGATTTCTGACTTCAACTCAAGATAAGGTAATATTCTTCCATATTTTCTTCTGAATTTTTATAATTTCCTATTTTATATTCCACTCAAATCTATCAGGGAGTAGAGGTATGGCTAAAGGGGTAATTATATCTTAAGCTTTTTCAAAGTAGTTACCTAATTGTATCAGTAACATTTATTGTGTAATATATTCTTTATTCAAAGATTTTTTATTCCGTCACTATTATTTACAAAATTCATATTAGGGTTGATTTCTGTCCTATTTATATAGTTCCACTAATATTTTATTATATTGCTGCACTAATACCACATGATGTCAGTTACTTTATAACATATTAATGTTAAATTGGACATCCACACTTGTTTCCCCAAAGTTTCTTGGTTATGTGTTCCATTCATTCTTCCAGATAATTTCTGGAGTTGTACAATTAAGTACATAAACACACAACGTATGTACATAAGTTATATTTATATAAATCTATCCCATTAGAATTTTTAGATTTGCATTCAGCTTGTATATTAATTTGTGAAGAACTAAACTTATGTAAAGTTCAGGGTTTCTATCTAGCTACATGATGGACCTCCCAATTATTCCAATCTTTTATGACCCTTAGTGAAATTTTATATTTTCCTTCAGAGTTTCCACATACTTCTTTTTGAAGTTATCTCTAGGTACTTTATAAATATTTCCTTTCCCTTATGTTTACCAATTTGATATCACTGGTTTAGGTGAAATCTATTGATATTGATTATATTTATTTCTGCCGCATTACTTCTTTTTAATGCTTATAATATTTCAGTTAAATCACTGTAGTTCTTAATTCACTAATTGGACATCTGCAATGCAATACTGATTTGTTCTAATATCTTTGCTTGTTGTAGGTTTTTAGCCAGCCTCAGAGATGGCTCTCACTGATCCTTTTCTCCCAGTGTTCACACCATTATGATGTGCCCTTCCACACTGAGCCAGAGCTGGTCAGTGTGAGCAACACAATTTGGCAGGAGCGAGGGTGTGTGACTTCTCAGGCTAAGTCATATGGGCATTGCAGCTTCCAGTTTGGTCTCCTGGCTCCCTTGCTGTGGGGGAAGGCAGCTGCCATCCTGTGAGGAGGCACACACAGTCCTGTGGAGTGATCCAAGTTGCTGGTTGATGCCTCCGTCTGACAGTTCCCAGCTTGCCAGCTGCACCGGTGAACCACTGGTCCTCCTGCCCCAGTCCAGCCTTCGGATGACTGCAGCCTCCTGAGAAATTCCAAGCCTGAACCCACCAGCCAAGATGCTGCTGAATTTCTGACTCACAGAAACCGTGGGAGACTATTGTTTTAAGTCACTAAGTTTTGGGGATGATTTATTATGCACCAATAAATAACTAGTAAAATTTCAAAAGAATGCAAGTGAAAAAAATAGCCAATAATTATTGAGTACTTTCTACGTTCTAGTAACAGTGCTACGTATTTTCCATACCTTATTTTATGATGCTTACAACAACCCTGATGTATTGAGGCTGAGAAATGATAGGTTAAAGCAAGGTTTCTTGGCCTTGTTTTACATTTTGAGCCAGATCATTCTTTGTGGTGGGGCTGTCCTGTGCATTGCAGGATTTCTAGCCCCTACATCACATTCCAGTAGTAGCCGCCCAACTGTGAAAACCAAAAAATGTCTCCAGACATTGCCAATTGTCTTCTTGGGGAACCCTACCTCTCGCCCCCCAGCCAAGAACCCCTGCCTTGTTTTTTTGGATACATTAGACCACTTTCTTATCAGACAGGCTAGGCTCTTGTCAGCCTGCTTGACAAGAAACTGCTCTAGGAATGCCCGTTTTCCATTTCCTGCTTATTCCCTGGACTCTGAGGCCGATGTATTCCCACATAGGTGCTCTTGCCCCTTCTGTTCATTTATTCCCTCTCGCTCTCTGAGTCTCTTCTCCAGCCTCCTCTGCCTTTACTCATACATCAAAATTGATTGTCATCCTAACCCAACTCTGTTTCAAGTGTGAATTTCGGCTGTGTCTTCCTGGTCCCTACAGTAGAGTGTTGTTCTACGTTAGGGAAGTTCCATGGGAGAGGATTAGAGGAGTGCCCAGGCCTCGTCCCATAGAAAGCCTCTTGGAATGAGCTCATTGGTGAAGTTTGTGTCTGGGAAAGGGATTGCAGGCAAGTTCCAACCATTGCAGACAAAAAGAGCAGTATATGCCAGGGCTCTGTGGCCAGCAGAAGCACGGCACTGTGTCCAGCACAACTAAAACATAGAATGTTTCTAGCATGCTCATTATAGGAGGGGACAAAGGGTGTGAATGGCAAGAAGACTGACAAAGTCAGCGGAGGCTTGGCAAAGAAGAGCAGTCAATGAATTCAAGAGATATTCAAGAGGTAGACTGTCAGAATTTTATTAAAGATAGTATTTCAGTGATGAGGGAAAGAATGACTCAAGGATGACACTCAGAGTTCTGATGTGAGTGGGTGGGCAGATGGTGGTGTCCTTTACTTAAAAAAAATGAACACAAGAGGGGCAAGGTTTTCAGGAGAAGATGACACATTTTGAGTTTGAAGTGCCTGTGGAATGTCCAGTGGAAAAGCCCAGAGAACAGTCAGTATATGGCTCTGACTCCCAGGAGCCCCCAGTGCACAAACAGATTTGGGATTCATCATCGTGTAGACTAGAATTTCTCAACCTTGGCATCATTGACATTTTGGGCCAGATAATTCTTTGCTGTAGGGCTGTAGTCCCCAACCCCTGGGCTGAGGACCAGTACTGGTGCATGACCTGTTAGGAACTGGGCTGCACAGCAGGAGGTGAGTAGCAGGTGAGCAAGTGAAGCTTTATCTGTATTTACAGCCGCTCCCCATGACTGACATCAAGAGTAGGCTCTGCCTCCTGTCAGATCAGCGGTGGCATTAGATTCTCACAGGAGCACGAACCCTACTGCAAACTGCCAATGCGAGGGATCTAGGTTGTGTGCTCCTTATGAGAATCTAATGCCTGATGATCTGAGGTGGAGCTGAGGAGCTGATGCTAGCACTGGGGAGTGGCTGCAAATACAGATTATCGTTAGCAGAGAGGTTTGACTGCACAATAAATGTAATGCACTTGAATCATCCCGAAACCATCCCCTCGCCAACCCCCTGTCCATGGAGAAATCATCTTCCATGAAACCAGTTCCTGGTGCCAAAAACGTTGGGGACCACTGTTAAGAGATATCCAGTGCACTGTAGGATGTGCAGCGGCATCCCTGGCCTCTGCCCACTAGAGCCCATAGCCTATTCCCCAAGTCATTATAATGAAACAGGTCTCCAGACATTGCCAAACATCCCCTGGGGGCAAAATCACTCCGTGTTGAGAATTACTGGTTAAAGGTGCAATAAAGCAGCAGTTCATTGATTCCAATCCTGGTGGTGTGGGTCTAAACTACAGCCCTTCACCACTGAACCCAGGCACGAGGTCCCCATACATACTGTCAGAGAACACTGTGGGTCTCCTTCTAGCATTTGTCTCAATCAGTTACGTGATTAATTCTGTAGTTGGGTGTGTCTGTTCTCCCTAGGAAAAGTAATCTCCCTGAGGGCAGGACCCTGCACACAGGGTGCCTAGCAGGGTGTCTTGCACATTAGAGACTTAATAAATATTTTTAAACAGAGGAATACATTATAGATTGTTGATTTTGATTTACTTATAATTTAAAGGGATTGTAGCATCTGTAAAAAGTGGCGAGCGTTCTACCTTCACTTGTCTCTGATAACTATCACGTAAATTACGTATTGCTTGAAAGTTTATTGCTATTCATTTGTAAAATGTGTGGTTTTGGAAACTTTATTAAAAATTCTCTGGCAAGTTTTACAGTTTCTTTCCTTACTTTGGTGTTTTGAAATTTTCTACTTCTTAAGTATGGTAATTTTATGAGGAAATTAACTCGTGTCTTTCCAATATATTATTAAAATTCTGAACATAAAATTTTTATTAATAATTCTCTTTGAACTATATGTAATTTCATATTCCTTTTCTGATTCTAATCATGGATATTTGCTTTCTCTTAATTAGATATGCCACAGTGTTGGTCCCCCAACTAAATACCATTAGATTTATTTACCAATGTCAATATTTTTCTGTGTTTTGTTTTTAGTTCAGTCATTTCTTCTTATATTTTAATTATTAATTTTTTAGGTTACTTTGGTTGAGGGTTTTCTAATTTTTTTTCATTTAAGTGCTTAGTGTTTCATTTTCTTTCATTTTAGCAATAAAAACATGTGAAACTGTAAATTTTTACCTATAAATAATTTTAGTCATACCTGGTAAGTTTTAATGTTTAATAATCATATTGACATTATTTTCTAAGTAGTCAAAATTATAGCTTTAATTTCTTCTTAGGTAAACAGTTGTTCTTCAATTTGAAAATGTTTGGGATTTTTAAAAACAATGCCTAATTATATTGTGACCAGAAAATGTGGCTTCACTAATTTCTCCTTTTTGGAATTTATTGAGGTAATCCTCATGGCCTAGTAGTATGTTGCTGGTTTGTACAGATGTTCTAGTAATACATAGGTGCTTGCAATGATGACATATTCCATTTCATGGCAAAATGGTCAGTACTATTGTTAATTGTATGTATTATTTGATTTTTATGTAGCATTATTTTCCTCTTTTTTATAGGCTAAATAATGAATTAAAACTCCCAATAGAAGTACATTTCTGTCCATTTCTGCTCACTTCTAGCAATTTTTGCTTTACCTACTTCATTTCTACATTGCTAGGAGCCTAGAGGGTCATGGCCTTTGTCACTATGGATTATAACTTCATTAATATAAAATTATCATCTTTGTCCCATTAAGGATTTTCCCCATAAAACCTTACTTGATTCGATATTAAGCGGACTTATATTTTATTTCGTTTTTTTACTTTTATGTCAAGCTTTTCATTCTTAATATTGTTGCTTTTTTTTTTTCCTTTAGACAGGGTCTCACCCTGCTGTTGCCAGAGCTAGAGTTCAGTGGCATCAACATAACTCTCTGTAACCTCAAACTCCTGAGCTCAAATGATCCTCCTACCTCAGCTTCCCAAGTAGCTGAGATTAGAGGTATGCACCACCACACCTGGCTGATTTTTTTTATTTTTTGCAAAGACAGGGTCTTGCTATGGTGCTCAGGCTGGTCTCAAACTCCTGGTCTCAAGTGATCCTCCTACTTCGGCCTCCTAAAGTGCTAGTATTACAGGCATGAGCCACAGTGCCTGGTTAATCATTTCCTTTTACATGTGTCTTTTAAAAATAGAATATAGATGAACTTTATAGTTTGGTCTAGTTTGAGAATTTTTCTTTTCTAGGTGATATTTATATTTATTCTTAGAAGAGGCTTGTGGTATAATAAAAAATATATATTTGGTCTTTGTCCCTAGTTCCTGGCACAGAAGCTCCTAAAACACTTAGAATTTCCTGAGTGAGAGGAGTATCTTCTGTTATTCATAACCAGACCCTTTTGCCTCTACCAGAATTTATGCTAATGAGGTGGCTCTTGGTAGGCCCCCTAGGTAGCTTCAGGATGGGGACGTGCACCACAGGAACCAATCATGTGATTAGAACGTTGGAACTTTCAGCCCACGCCTTCACCTCTTGGGAGTGAAGAGGGGAAGAGATTGATCCAATCACCAATGGCCAATAATTTAATCAATCACGCCTACATAATGAAGCCTCCGTAAAAACCTCTAAATGATGGGGTTCAGGGAGCTTCCGAGTTGGTGAATGCATGCAGGTGCCAGGAGGCTGCACCCCACCCTTCAGTACTCGCTGCATGTACCTCGTTCATCTGGCTGTTCACTTGTATTCTTGATGATAAACTATAATAGTGAGTAGCTTGTTTTCCTGGGTTCTGTAAGGCATTGCAGCATATTATTGAAACTAAGTGGGGGAGTTTTGGGAACCCCCAAATTTGCAGTTGGCCTGGCAAAAGCATGGGTAGCCTGGGCTCCCTCTGTGGCTGGTGTGCTAAGTGGGGGCAGTCTTATGGGCCTGAGCCTTGAACTTGTAGGGTTTGGGCCAACTCCAGGAGTTAGTATCAGAATTGATTTGAATTGTCAGCCACCCATTTGGTGTCAGAGAATTGGAGAATTGATGTGGGAAAACCACACATTTGATGTCAGGAAAAAGACAACACAAGATGTTTTAATCTTATCAGTGTGAGGCTTATGAAATTGCCATTTTTTAGGTCAAAATAGTAGAATATTAATAATTTATACATTTCAACGTAAATTTATGTTATCTGATATTATGATTTCTCTTTTTTATGCTTCCTTTCTATGAAAAAAACTTGTGCTTTTCTCCAAGCCTTTCTGCTTTCAGCTATCCGGAACATGGTGGGATGGCACTTCCTGGTCCCCTGTGGTCAGAGGGCCATGGGACCAATTTTGGCCAAGAAGCTGTAAGCAGAAATGACAAGTGTAGCTTCCATTTGAAAGTGTTTAAAAGGCTGTGCAAAGTCTTCAGAACCCTCTTTCCCTCTGAGACTGAAAACTTCAGAGATGGTGGCTGTTTGCCACCAGAAGCTAGAGTTGCTGGAATGAGCAAAGCCAGCCTGCCGACCTGTGCACTAGTGCAGAGAGCAAAACAGAATCACTTGCTTAAGCCACTGAGATTCAGGGTTATTTGTTCCTACGATATCAGCTGGTGTATTCTGACCTACTTTCTGTCCACATTTTCTCGTTTCTTGACCATGTGAACATTATGCTTTTGTGTCCATGTGCCTAAGATTTCATGGTAAATAAGAAGAAATGGAGGAGCAAATTTAATACACCAAGTCGTTTAGATTAATTATCTTCATATATTTTGGAAGGGAAAGCAGACCATAGATATTATTTCTTGATAATAGTAATTTATTTCTTGCAGAAGACAGACGCTATATTGAAGAAAAGCAAGTGTAAGAGCAAAATATAGAGATTTATGGATAAAGCCAATGTGGTGTATGTATACAATGGAATACTGTTTAGTCTAAAAAAGGAAGAGAATTCTGCTATCTGCAACAACATGGATGAACCTGGAGAACATTATACAAAGTGAAATAAGTCAGGCCCACAAAGACAAATACTGCATGATCTCACTTATATGTGAAATCTAAAGGAATCAAATTCATAGATGCAGAGAGTAGAATGGTGGTTACCAAGGCTGGGTGGGGGGAAGATGTTGATCAAAGGGTATGAAGTTTCAGTTAGACAGGGGGAGCAAGTTTTGAGATCTATTGCCCAGCAGCGTGACTATAGTTAATAATAATGTATTGTGTATTTCAAAATTGCTTAGAGAATCGATTTTAAATGTTCTCACCACATAAACATAAGTATGTGAGGTAATGGATATGTTAATTAGCTTCTCTTAATTTTTTCACAAAGTAAAAATATTTCAAAACATAGCATTTTACCTTAATAAATATACACAATTATTTGTCAATTGAAATTTTTTAAAAATTAGAGATTTATGCATTTTATTATTTATTCGTGATTTGTGCATGATAAATAATGAAAATTTTAAAAAAGAGGTGGAAAAATATGAGCTTAAGTTTAAAAAATAATTATTCCAGAAAGAATAAAACAAATCCTGGGGCCCCTTTCTCTTCAAGCCCTTCTTCAGCCCCGTCCCTCCCTCCTTCTCTGGCCCTGGCGTTTCTCCTCCTGTTTTCATGGCTGTTAACAGAGCTCAAAGTGCTTTAGCAATTAGATGGCTTGCTCTGTAGGGCTATGCCTGTCAAGAATATTCATAATTTTCTATAATTATTTGTATTTATTAGTAAATTAATGAAAATCCTCACCTATATATCTGTCACAGGCAAAGCTCTCTTTGAAGTTTTTAGATGCCTCAATAAAATTGCTATTTCCTCCCTGAGAAAAATAGCACTCAATTTTCCTCTGTTTAGAATGTGGAAATTAAACTGCACTCTTTTCTTTTTATCCCGTAGGCAAGTGACATTGAGAAACGCAGATGAGAAACATTATTCAAAATCCTTGCAGCCATCACAACCCCTCTTGTCACTTTGGTATCTATTCGTTTAAATGTGACTGTAACATACAGAGGTGTAACCTGCTCTTTTCAACAGACATACAACGTGACTGCTAGTAAACGTGTGGCAGTGACTCCCTCTCACTCAGGTCAAGCCACATGTGTGTCGTGTAAGAGTCTGCGTGTGTGCTCGTGTGGCAGGGGTCCAGGTGCTGGGCAGAGGGGAGAAGGTGGATATATAGGTGAACAAGGACAACCGTCCGGGGCTATAATTTGTTTGTGTCTCCGCTCTATTTATAGCAGCTGTTCAGAGGAAACAAAGGAGGAAATGGCATTAACTGTAAGGTTATTATTTTAACAGCTTGTTTCCCCTTAAGAATGCACGTCAACCTCATCACTACCTTGAAGACTCTTTGAAGGGAAAAACTACTTTTCATAGCTTAGTTCTTGTAAGGTAATTGCTAAGTAAGTAATTATAGATTCATTGGAAGACATCTTAACACTGGGGGAAGAACATAAGTCTTGGAATCACAAAGACAGGGTCTGAATCTTGCCTCTGCAATTAGCTACGGGGTCCTGGGAAGGTCCCACGAGTTATGTGAGCCTCAATTTCCTCACATGCGAAATAATGATATGGTCAATATCCTGCAAATTGCTATGAATTTTATATCAGATAAAATATATAAAGTAGCTGGTATATAGATATTATTCAATGAATGTTAGCTATTGTTTTCTTTCTGACTTTCTTGTAGCTTCAAATGTTTATCAATTTCTTTAGGTTTGCAATTTTTTATGGACTCATTTGGTTAGGCAAGGCATAAGCAAAGAACACTGAAAAATTAAAAACTGTCAGTACCTGTTTGCTATGAAACAGAAGCACTCACTAGTGATGGGCCTTTCACTATCATTATACAGATATGATTGGTACAGCCAAATTCAGGCAACCCCTGAAATCTGAATGTTCAGTCTGTCGGTAGCTACTTGCTAAAAAATACTTCATTGGCACAGAACGAAACACTTTCTGGCTTGTCTCCCTGCCGGTGTGATGATCCCATACGTTCAGCTGAGGGTACCAGGTAATGAGGGTGGAGTCAGTGCCACGTGCTCCAGGAGTCCAGAGGTGCCGGGTCCTGACTCCCTACCAGGGGCAGGCAGGCCACTCTGGGCAAACTGCACTTACCCACAAGGATTTAAACTGCGTTGCACGTGGGGCAGAGCTTCCAAGGGGCACTGGCGAGCTGCAAACAGGTGGGAAAGAGCAGATGGAAGACAGATTTGATGACAAGGACATACATGTAATGCTCCTCAGGAAAAAGGTTCTGCCTCCTTCAAAGAACATGCTTGGGATGCTACACAGAGCACAGAGACAGAGCTGGTACTCTAGACATAAGGCTCCCTTTTAAGGACAAAAGGCAATTTCATCTACATCAAGACTTAATCTACCTTTTCGATGCCAATAACTATTCCTCCCTACCCCTAACTTCTGTTCTTAGTTCCCGCTCCCCCTAGCCACTTGAATGCCTCAGGCTCCCAAAAGCCATCATCAGTATACTTCCTTATAGGCAACCTAGCATAGTGGTCAAGAACTTGTTCCCTGGAGCCAGACTGCCTGGGTTCCAATCCTACTGCAATATTTACATAACATAACTAATGCTTTGGGCAAGTTACTTAATTTCTCAGTTTCCTCGTCTGTAAAATTGGGACAAAAATAGTACCAAACTCTCACTCTTGTGAAAGGGGTTAATGTTTATAAACCTTCTTAGAACAGAGCTTGGCACATAATAGGCACTGTATGAGTGCTTGTTAAATAAAAATAAATGATATTATACTTGATCGTCCAAGCCACTATTTCTCACCTGAACCACTTCTGTGGCTTCCTGGTCTCTCCTCAGTGACTCTGGTGCCTCTATATTTTATATAGAGATTTAAGAGTTTTTCAAAGCACAAATCTGCTGCTTTGTGATGGCAGAAATGATCCTTGCTGCTTAAAGCACAAATGATCCCTCTTGCTTAAAACTTTTGAAAATATTATTTTCCTTAGAATGAAAAAAAATCCATTTTGTGTCCTACAATGGCCAGCCTGGCTCCTCCCTCTTCCTTGCTCTCTGTGTTCCACCTACCTTGGCACCCTTCAGTTTTTCCATGTGACATGTTTTCTCCTGCCACAGAGGCTTTGCACATAACGGGAACGTCTTCCTTTCCCTGTGCCTGCTTAACATCTCACCCTCAGATTTTAGCTCAGATGGTCCTTTCTTAAGAAAGCCTGTCCTAACTCTCTGACTAGGTCCTACACTGTTTTAGTCCTCAGATCATGATGTATTCTTCCTTCACAGATTCATTCTCAACCGAAGGTGCCTTTCCATTGCTTTTCTTTCTTTTTTTTTTATTGTTTGTTATTATAGGGGTACAGATGTTTAGGTTACATGTGTTGCCCTTGCCCCCCCCTTCCCCCCAAGTTCCAGTTTCAAGCGTGTCCATCTCTTGGATGGTGAGCATTGCACTCTTTGTGTATGCGTATATCCGTCCCCTCCTCCCCCTTCCCCCTCCCCCTTCTGCCTCCCCCGCTGCCCGACATCCAATAGATGTTATTCTTATATGTACACTTATGTGTTGTTCAGTTAATACCAATTTGATGGTGAGTACATGTGGTGCTTGTTTTTCCATTCTTGGGATACTTCACTT
>RJWJ010039310.1:0-14514 GCA_004363605.1 Indri indri | reverse complement strand
TTCAAATGTGTCCATCCCTGGGATGGTGCGCATTGCACTCTTTGTGTATGCATATACCCGTCCCCTCATCCTTCCTCCTCCCTCCCCCCTGCCTGACATCTAGTAGATGTTATTCTTATATGTGCGCTTATGTGTTGATCAGTTAATTGGTTGTTGAAAAGAGCTTCGCACCTCCTCCTCTTTCTCTCTCGCTTCCACTGTCACTATGTGATGTCTACACAATACCAACCCTTCACCTTTCACTTTGAGTGGAAGCAGCCTGAAGCCCTCACCAGAAGCAGACGCTGGTGCCATGCTTCCTATATAGCCTGCAGAACCATGAGCCAAATAAATCTCTTTTATTTATAAATTACCCAGCCTCAGATATTCCTTTATAGAAATGTAAATGGACTAAGACACTTGGTTTCCAGGGTACCATATTCCCCTGGTTTTCCTGAAACCTCAGTTTGTTTCTTCTGTTCTACTTTTCTGGTTATACACTTTCTCCATGATTTCTTATAACTGAAATGGTCCAGATTTCTGTCCCTAGAGTTCTCTACCTATAAGTGTTCCCTTGGTGATTTGATACTATCTCACAGCTTTAGATTTCATCTACCTACTGATGGCTTACAAATGTCTCTCTCTACTTTAGTCCTCTATTCTGCGTTCTGACTCACATATCCAACCGGCTACACAAACTCTCCATTTGAATATCTCATAGACACTTCCAACCTGTTATATCCAAAACTGAACCCCTGATATTACCCTCAAAATTTGTGTCTTTCAAAAGCTCTTTACCCTTCTCCATTTTGGTTAACGATAATTCCATCCTTCCAGTTGCTTAAGCCTGAAATCTTAGAATATTCATGAGTCCTTATTTTCTCTCACACCTGATGCCCAATCCATTAAAATATTTTGTTGGCTCCACAGGTATTGTCGGCTACCTGAATTCAGAAACTAGTAGTACATATGAATCAACTTTTTGAGATATTTCTCAGTATTTGAACTCTTGCTATTTTCTCTCATAAATTCAGAAACTAAATAAATCCAGATGATACAATATCTAACTCACCATAAAGACTAAGGTATTAAGTAGACTAAGATAGCCTAGAATAATTGCATTTTCAAAATATATACAGAATTTAGTCAGTTCTCTTTATCTCTACTTTTATCTGTTTTATTAACTGGTATATCCTCAATGTATGGTTGGTACATAGTTACCATTCAATAAATGTGTGTAAAATGAAGTTAATATAATGGACATAGCATGTAAATAAAAATCACGATGAAGAAGGAGCCTAATAATTTTCAGGTGGAAACAATAGACAGGTAGGAATGATACCTTTGGCTTTGGAAGGCGTTCAGAAAGTAATCCTGGTGAACTTAGGGTAAATAACATTCAACTGAGTGGAATGGAAAATAAGATATAATTTTGGTTATACTATGACTGAGTAATCAAAGAATATCAGGAAGAAAAGGTTTAGTCATTCTATAGAAGCAATATAACAGTTCAGAAACTCTCTCTAATGAGTTGAGATTTTAAAAGAGCACAGTAAAAAACCAGAAGAAAACATAAGGATAAATGTGTAACATAGGTTGATCATCCCTAATTAGATAATTCAGAATTCACAATCCTCCAAAATCCAAAACTTTTTGAGTGCTAACGTGATGCAACAAATGGAAAATTTCATACCTGGCCTCATGTAACATGTTGCAGACTAAATGCAGTGTCACAACACAATTTATTCAGCATCCTCAAGGGAAAACCAATCTTCACTGTCCCCTTTAGGTGCTATATATCTTTTCCACGCACACTCAGATTCCCCCATGCAAGCAAACCCATAAAGGGTAATAAAACAGTACATGTGCGGGCTGGACATGCCAATAGCAGGTTCCCCACAATCCACAATGCCCCACAAGGGGGTGAGACCTACATGCATTATTCACAGTGGGGCTTTTTGCTTATTTTTTGCTCTGTGGTATAGATATATTGCAGAAAATGTCAAAAAGCCCTGAAGATATACCCATGGGTGACAGTAATAAGAAAAAGAGGGAGCATTTATGTTTATCCATAGCATAGAAAGTCAAGCTGTTGGAAAACCTGGACAGCAGTGTAAGTAGGAAATGTCTTGCAGAAGAGTATGGTAGTGGAATGACCACCACACATGACCTGAAGAAATTTCTGAAGTTCAGTGCTGAAAGTGATGAACAGAAAGGTTAATGAAAAACAGAAAAACACTGCAGAAAACTAAAAATGAAGACCTTGATTGTGTATTGAAAGTTGATCCATTAGTGTCGCAGTGAATACATGCCACTTAATGGTACACTGATCATGAAACAAACAAAGGTCTATCACAATGAACTGCAAATGGAAGGGAATGTGAATATAAAACAGGCTGGTTACAGAAATTTAAGAAAAGACATGGCATTAAATTTTTAAAGTTTGTGGTGATAAAGCATCTGCTGATCACAAAGCAGCAGAGAAATTTATTGACGAGTTTGCCAAGGTCATTGCTGATGAAAATCTGACTCCAGCACAAGTCTGTAATGCTGACGAAACATCACTGTTTTGGCATTATTGCCTCAGAAAGACATTGATTACAGCTGATGAGACAGTCTCTATAGGAATTAAGGATGCCAAAGACAGAATAATTATGCTGGCATGTGCTAATGCAGCAGGCACTCATAAGTCTAAACTAGTTGTGATACACAAAAGCTGTGTCCTTGCTGTTTTCAGGGAGTGAATTTCTTCTCAGTCCATTATTATGCTAACAAAAAGGCATGGATCACCAGGGACATCTTTTCTGATTGGTTTGACAAATAATTTGTACCAGAGGAACTTGCTCACTGAAGGGAAGCTGGACTGGATGATGACTGCAAGATTTTGTTATTCTTTGACCACTCTTCTGCTCATCGTCAAGCTGAAATTCTCATCAAAAATAATGTTTTATCCATGCACTTTCCCCCAAATGTGACTTCATTAATTCAGTCATGTGACCAGGATATCCATATATCAATAAAGCATAAATATAAAATGCTTTCTTAAACAACATCCTAGCAGTATTGAGTAGAGGAGTATGTGTGTGTGTGTGTGTCTGTGTGTGTGTGTGTGTAAGATTTTCTAAAGAAGTTTAGCATGAATGATGCCATATATGCCGTTGCCAATGCTTGGAACACAGTGGCTAAAGACACATGTGTATACCTGGCACAACCTCTGGTTTGCAGCTATGTTGAGTGATAATGATGAAGAAGTGTTGACTGAACGATTCCATATGTCAAGTGAGAAAAAAATGTCTGACCCCCTTACATTGCAAAAAATATACCTTCAGAGTCCATCAGTAAGCTGGAAGAAGTGGATATCAAAGAAGTTTTTGACATTGATAATGAGGCTCCAGTTGTTCAGCATTGATTGATGGTGAAATAGCCAAAATAGTTCTCAGTCAAGGTGATCATGATAATAGTGACAATGGAGGTGACGTTAACGCTGCAGGAAAAATGCCTATTGACAACATGGAAATGTATGACAGGCTTATTGAAGAACTAGAGCAGCGTGCATTTACAACAGAACAAGAAATCATGCCAGTTTATAAAATCAAAGAGAAACTTCTAGGACAAAAATTGTTGTTACTGATGGAGATGACTCTGGAGGAAACTTTTTAAAAAGCCATCCAGCAGAATGCCTCCTCATCCCTAGAGGGCGCACTTCTGGTCTCTCAACTGCTTCTGATGTTTCTTCTCACCTAAAAAAAAATAAAATAAACTCTACAGTCACCTTTTAATCAAAACGGCATCATAGGTGAAAACTGAAAATCTGTTGGTGTATGTTTCTGCTGTTCTTTAATAGCCGATGCAGGTATTCTGGTGATGCTACTGCTTAGTTACCCTGAACACAAAATTTTTTCACTGTGTTAATAGTGCATCATATTTTTTACTGTTAATTACTTATGTGTGAGTAAGTGTAAGAAAATAATTGTTTATTTGTGGCATATAAATTTAGAATCAGGAATGATGATGATTCTAAACAACCACAGATCGTCCATATGGGTGACTGAGATAGAGACATCTTTGCTTGCCGATGGTTGAATGTACACAAACTTTGTTTCATGCACAAAATTATTTCAAACATTGTGCAGGATTACCTTCAGGCTATGTGTATAAGGTATATGAAGCATAAATGAATTTTGTGTTTAGACTTGGATCTCATCTTCAAGATATCTCATTATGTACATTGATAAATTCCAAAATCTGAAACATTTCTGGTACCAAGCTAGTAAGAGGTACTCAACTTGTAATAGAATAAACCTGTGAAAGAACGAACCTGTCAGAAGTCTAAAGCTCATGAGATGTTTTCTGTATTAATTATACCTTGTCTTTCTCAGAATCTCCATCCCTTTCCAAGTGCTCCTTCTCATTCTGATTTCTGTTATTGCTACTGCATTCTGGCTGCTAGTGAAACCACAAACCACATAAGCACTTGAATTTATTGCCAGATTCTAGCTTAGACTGACCTAGAGAATATTCATTCAAAGATTTTTTGAAATGTGGGAATAGGAATGTTCTATGAATTGGTAAAAAAAAAAAATGAATTTTGGCCCTCACTGCCATTATTTAGCTGTTTGACTTAGTTTTCTTCTCTGTGTAGTTAGTGACTAAGATGATGCTTACTAAACTCACAGGATTGTTGTGAGATATGGTGTTAGTCTTCCATCCATCTTTTCAGTAATCATCACCTGGCATCTTATACATGCCAGACATGTCAAAATTTTGGAAAGTAAACATGTCTAAGACATAAGCTCACCTGCAAAAAAGTAAGAGACAAATAGATGAACTTTAACACCACAAGCAAGTGAACTAATAGACACACATGGGAGCCACTAACTTAATTGTAAAGAGTAATTAATACAGGGCTTAAAAAAATTGTACATGTACATAGTAGAATTCCAATGGACAGTGGAATCATGGAATAACATTCTAGAAAGAAATAACTTCATGAAAATTATTTGAAGAAAATTCTACTTAGCTTACTATTTTCATTAGTTTCTTTTTGTAAAACTGGGCATTTCTCCTAAATTCACTGGGGTCTTGGTAGCTCACTGATTTTCTGTAACCCCACATTTCAACACTATTGTTAAACTCTTATTGCTCATGGTTGGCGTGGGGGCCTCAATGGGGAATAATTCTGTCCTGCTTTCCAAGTGAAGTGGTATTCATGATATAGAACTCCGATGAAGTTAGTCTTGGCAGGGTAATATTCAGGTTTTGTGAATTTTCAAAGCCTATATAATTTTGAGGAGCCTGAAAATAATACAAAATCAAAATGTACATTGCCCAGGAAGGGGTTTAGGCTAGTTAGGTGATCTATAGCTTAAGCACCATTGGCTGCATAGTAAAGCTACCTTGGAGTCCTGGTGTACTTTTATCTGAGGAATATTTATTGCTCCATCTTCTGATAAAAGCACCTTGATTTTCTTTGGGGATCATTCTCTGTTCATGTTGTCAAGTGAAATTGACCTAAGTAGAGCCAATAGAAACATCCCATACATTGACCACAGAGACTGTTTCAGGAGTAGAAATGTGACCCAATCCAGCTTGATCAGAATAAATAAGACTCAGTCTCAGAACTTTTTCTGAGACTGTCATGAAAGAGATGGTCTCTTTGTCCACTAGACCTGCATCTTATAAAAAGAAAGCTTAGAACTGCTGACAGTGGCCTCCACCATCAAATGGAACAAACTCGGAGAAAACAGTACCTAAGTCAAGAGAAATTAAATCCAAGGTCATTGTCGGAAATGTCTGAGCCCCTGAACAATCCATGTCTCAAACTATTCCTCCCCCAGCTCCCTGCAATTTTCGATTATGTAACCCAGGAAAAATCCCTTTTGGTGCTTACAGCAAATGTGACAAACATCCCAAATGCATGACCCACAGATGCATGATGTGTAAAGATTTGCTGTACTGTTAAAGAGCAAACTTGAATGGTTCAAACTGCAATGCAAATTTGATAGAGGGATTCTCTAAGTAAGCTGGGAAGCTTAGGTGTTTAAATTTTAACCAGTACAATAACTCATCTGAAGTTATACAAACATTGTCATTAAATTGTAGTAAAAGTTTAAAAATGTAATTAAATTATGGCATGAAGCTAAGCATCAGAAATGCATGACACTCAACAAAATGACATACTGGAGAAAACTCAAGACGTTTTCAGTTTGGGGATCTTTATAAGACAAGCATATCTCTCCAAAGTCTTTAAGTCCATCACTCAAATTTCCTTTTGTTTATCATTTCTTTGTGAGGAAACCTGGTGATATTTACTCAATCTGCGGATGGTTGTTCCAGTAATTATTATAGTCAGGTGAAGTGTATTATATAATTTGTGACAATGAGTAAGTGAGCTTATTGCTTCCAGCCTGGCTTCCAAGACTGTGGTCTCCAATCTCTGGGGTTAAGGACCATGTCCCAGAGCTCCTCTGCACACACCCCCACTCCCCCAGTCCACCCCCCTCCCCATCCACCCCTCCCACTCCACCCCCATCAGTGGAAAAAATGTCTTCCATGAAACCAGTCTCTGGTGCCAAAAAGGTTGGGGAGTGCTGCCTAAGATTCATGTCATGACCTTGCTATTATAATGCTGGATGAATTGATGGTACAGATTTTACTGCTTTGGCTTGGGTTTTATTCTCACATTCATTGACAAAAAGAATTTGTCCTCAGAGTCTATCCCTTTCATCACATGCCAAGAGATCCTGCCAAATGTAAAGTGAACCCAAATTTTCATTCCACTGGTATTCAAGTTTTTAGATTTTTCTTTTTACTTAGGTTCATACTTGTCCTTTCTTTGCATAAGGCTATCTACTAACATGTATAACATTTGTTTAATAGACCCTCTAACCTTTAGCTGGAATTTGTATTCAACTGAAACATGTTGATAGATGCCAGACTGACTCAGTATCAATAAAACTGGCATGTCATTTGTGAAAAAGTAATATTAAAATAATTGGATGAATTCAGAAAATCATTTTAGAAGAATTTAGGTTAAACAGAAGGATAAGCTAATGATTACATGTTTTTTCTGACTCATCAAACTTTGTATTAAATAATGGGAAACATCTGGCATTTACAACCGTTGTAAATGATTGCTGAAATTGCCTTTTCTTGCATGTTTATAAAGTTCAAGAAGATCTAGCTCAGGTAATTCAAATTAGGTTAGATCTTTTATTTAAATAGCCACATTATAATTATGTTTACTAAAGAGCTGAAAAGCATTCCTTTGGAGAACATTGTAGTAGCTATACTTTATTCTAGTTCTTGGCAAAATTAGAATGATTCAAATTTTTACTATTGACTGGGTATATTTGTCTCCTTTGCACTGAGACGTCCTCCTCTACCTTGTGTAACATGCATTTTGTGTAAATACAAATAAACATAAAAACACCCATGTGTGAGTGCACACTCAAAGCAAGCAGATATAGCTATCTCCAGAAAAGCAATAAGTGGGTTCCCCATTGTTTTTCAGGGTAGGACTTGAACTGATGTAGTTCCAAGGGCAAAACTACTGTAACTATAAGTTGCTAACAATGTCTTTTAAACCAAGAAACAAATAAGAACTCCTTTTTGATGTTTCCTCCGTTAGGGTTATTTCTTCAAAATGGTTATGGTCCCTCTTTACAAGCCCCTCCTTTCTGGCTCCTTTGGACTTAGCCCACCCCTTTCTGGGTTCACCCCTGTGGAAGGATTATATTTCCTGTCCTATTCAATCAGGAAGGACCATGCGATTTGATTTGTCAAATGAAATGAGAGTGAAAAAATGACCCGGGCTGTTTCCAAGCATAAACTTTAAGAGCCATTGCTTGGATCTCTCATCTTTCTTTTCATTATGTCGAGAAATCAGCATGTCTCAGACTGGGGTTGCTCTTTCAGCATGGGTCTTAGAATAAAGGATACCTGGGGGCCAGAGCTGCAACCAACACAGAATGGACATTAATGTAAGCAAACGTGCATTTTGTTTTGTTTTTGTTATTTAGAGACAGGGTCTCACTCTGTTATCTAGGCTAGAGTGCAGTGACATGATCATAGCTCACTGAAGCCTTTAACTCCTGGGCTCAGGTGATCCTCCAGCCTCAGCCTCCGGCATAGCTGGCACCACAGGCCAGGCATGTGCCACCAAGCTCAGCTGTATCTTTGTTTTTGAAAGTGACTACAATTTCTAAATTGTTTGTAAATGCAACATAATTTTGTCTAAACCAGGATTTCACAACCTTGGCACTAGTGACATTGTAGACTATATAATTCCTTGTTGTGGGGGGCTGTCCTGTCATTATAGAATCTTTAGCAATGTCATTAGCCTCTACCCCTTAGATGTCACCACCACATCCCACAGTTGTGACAAACAAAAACGTCTCCAAATATTGCCAAATGTCACTTAGGGATCAAAATCATCCTTAGCTGAAAACCACTAATTTCAGCATAGTGGTTCTCAAAGTGGGGTTTCGGAGCTAGCTGTGCCTGGGAGTATGTTAGAAATGCAAAGTCTCAAGACCATGTCTGGCCTACTCGATTAGCAGCTGTAGGGCTGGTGCCCAGCAAACTGTGATTTAATAAGTCCCCCAAGTGGTTCTGAACACTTAAAGCTTGAGAACCAATGGTTTAAATTCATGGGTATGTAAGCACTCTTGTATATGGGGAAAGGACATAATTATTGCTTCCATTTATAGATGAATAAGGTCAATCTTTTGATATCTAAAGCATTAGGGTTCCCTTTTTTGTGAATCTGTAAGGCTTTAGGGTACATTATCATATACTAATGTATGTAATACATGTGAAACAAACTGACGTTTTGTAACTTCAACAAATTTCACCATGGTCTCATAACCTGGAAATTCACTGAGTCACAATAACTCAAATGAAGAAAAAAAATCGTTCTGTTTAGGAATCCCAAGGGGAGTAGCATTTTGGCTTTTTAATAATATTTTATGAAATTATATTTTTAGAAGCATAGTTGTCAGTTTCAATGATTTAACATATGTACCCTCATTTTATTTAAGTACATTTTATATAAACAATTTTTAAAGAGTGAAGAATTGAGAATCATTATTAAAATTCACAGGTTTGTTTATTGCAAAATTCTGTCAAATAGTTGTTTTTTTACATCTAATTCCCTTTTACTTATCTATAAAATGGATCTAAGTATGAATACCTTGAAGAGGGGGACATAAGGACTAATTAACTTTGCAAAGTAAGTTGTTATCATATGCAAGCTACAGGGACTGTATTATTATAATGCTAATTTATATAGTTAGGAGACTGGGCATTTTCCTTAGTTGAGATTAGCAATAGGAGATAGAGAATCTGAATTAATTTTACCATATTATCTCTGAAAAAGATGAAGATTTATATCAATTAGAATGACACAATTTAATATTTCTGTGTACCCTTATTTTTTTGTTTATGGACAGAAAATCTTCAAAAGTTAAATCCTAAAAGGTAATAATCTTCTCCTTAACTGTCAGTGAGACATATGAACTCTACTGTATTGCAACTATACTATATATTTGTTTTTAAACATTTTCCTAAGATAAGAATTTCATGGTGATGGTGTAGTGTACACAACCAGTACAAGGTAAATTCAAAAACATTTATCTTTTAGGTTTTCTTTCTTTATCAAAATATTTAAAAAAAAAAAAGCTGATTAGACTGTGATAGATTTATGGAATAGACTTGGAAAAATGCTTCATATCAAAAGATATAATGTGCATTTTGTGTTTTCTGTCACATCATTATGTTCTGCATACTTGACCATAAACTTTCAATTGTACACTTGGAGTCAAAATACTGGGGAAAAAAAAAAAACCTTTTGAGTTATTTTTTGCTATTTTTTTTACAGGCAGGAGGAAATCTTTTTATTGTCACATTAGTATTTTATTTCAGAATAAAAAGCCCTTGAATTTGTTCTTTAAAAGATGAAGTGAAGTCTTTCCCTTTAAAGCATTATCTGTTAGCGGGTGGAGTGTCATGCTCCATTTTTTAGGTCCTTTACACTCTTGAATTTGATTTGTGCTTTTACAGCACAAATCCCAACACTCAGAAGGGAGATCTGCCTGCTTCAGCTGCCTGCAGCTACAAAGAATTAGTCTGTCATTCTTGGCATCGGGGAGTGTGTGTTGTATATGTGAGTATATGTGTGTGTGTGTGTGTGTCCGTGTCTGAGGTTGGGTGGCTGTGAGTCATTTACATGTGCATAGGGTTAATAGTGTTGCATCTCATACAGGCTTGGCTCTGAAACCTGTGGCATTCTAGGCTGGACAGCTGCTTCCGTGCCTCTGTTTTAATTTAGCAGAATGTTTGCTGCCATGGCAGCCAGCAGCATCCACTGCAGCAGCAAGGAAGAGCCATAGATCTGAGAATGCAGGTGGAATACTAAAACGCGAGAGGCTCGTGCAGGGCTGGGCTTCAGTGCTTAATTTCTGCTCTTACTGGGCTCCAGTGGGGAGGCTGTACTTGTACTGGGTCAGCTCATTAGAATACAGGGTTGCAGACCTAGATCAGTTAAGGGCTGGTGAAAGGCAGAAAAGGAAAAAAAAAAAAAAAAAAAAAAAAAGAGCAAGACATTGCTCGTGCTTTACCTCCTTGCGTTTCGGAACACAGAAGCAATAGAGGGAAATGTGGACCCATCATTCTGCTAAGACATGCGATTGGATGAAGACTGGCAAACGTAGATGGATTCCTGGACTACTTTTCAGCTGGAGCAGAGTCTTTGGTGAACTCTTTTCTGCTTCAGTTATATTCAAGCGAAATGTTTGTAAGTACTGCTGATCAGTGAAATGATGTGGCAAGCTCAATTGTAGCCAAATAATTATATATGCCATATCGCTAGAATCTTCTGTGAATGTTTGAGCCTGAGCTTTAATTGAAGTGCATGTGATAATTAAAACCAAAAGCATCAGTTGCAGTCACAGTGCAAAGAGACAATATGAAGTCCAATTGAAAGGAGAAAGCCACTAGAAGAACCATGCAGCAGCCTGCTGAACTCTCCGTGTTTCGGAGCAAAGAAGTAAAGAGAAAGGGAGCTTGTCTTCAGAAACAAAAATCTCTGACCAATCTTTCCCTCACCAATGAGGGGGAGAGGAGACCTACGGTGCGCATTTCCAACTGGTTTGGAAACGCTGCCAAGGCCAGCCAGAGAGAGTCCAGCTATGCAGAGAGGCGCTCACTGTCCAGGTTTCTCTCAAGGTCTGTGCAGTCCCTGTACCAGAGCAGCAGCTCAGGGGCCTGGAATCTCCTGCCTGCCGGGGGCAGCCCATCAGGCATTGAGGACTTAGAGGACTGGTCTGTAAGAAGAGGCTTGGAAGGTGAGAGTGATGAAGAGAGCAGGTCTGAAGATGAAAACATATCCTCCAAGTCAACCAGCATCAGCAGGAGCTGGGCTGAAGAGGAGGGAGAAAGCTGCTTGCGGGAAGGGACAGCTCACCTGGATGAGGATGTTATCCTTACAATGCTGGGCGACCTGGAGCAGGCACTTTATACTGATTTATTAGGTGAGTTTCCAGTTTGCTCCTAAAAATGTGCATGGAATTTTAAGAAATTTCATAATTTCTTAAATTATTTGCATTTGCCAGGTATCTTTCATTTTTTAGACTTATTTTTTAAAAACACAGTTGCTCAAAATGTTTTTTAATTCCTTGTTTCTTGAGATGACTTTCTTTGTAAAGCTGAACTATGAGCATCGGTTTTAAAGTCTATTTGGAGAAAGTAAATACCAGCAATCTGCCATGGGCATTACTAGCCTGGTGTCCAGCACATTCTAGAAATCCGTAAATAAGTGCTAACATTCTAAAACTTTAAACATGTTTTTCATTTAGTCATTAATGGGGGCTATTTATTCAACTTCCCTCAAGGTGACCTCACTACAGATATGGAACGAAGAATGAAGGGGCTCCTGGGTAAATTTTCTATATAGTTAAATTTCTTCTGCTGCCTTGGTGTTACCTGAATAGGTGGTCCTTTTTATACCTCAGTGACAAGCACTGTGCATTCTAGTAACACTTTCAGAAATGCAGAGGCCTCTGCTGACTTTTACTTTTTTTTTTTTCTTTTTTTGGTGTTTGGCAAAAACTCCTCCAGTGTGCACACATTATAACTATTTAAACTACTCTGTAGGTGACTATGAACTTTTCATATTTTACAAACTAGGCCTTTCGGATGACATCGGTTTTAGCAGTAACCTCTCACATAATCTTAATCTAACTAGGTATGAAGATATCAAGTGATTGTTCAGTTTTGTGATTAAACTTTAAATGGCAATTTTGCCACTTGCCTCAACAGCTAAAATGTGTATATTTTAATTGTTATTTCTAAGTTCAGTACTCTACCAAACTATATTTACATCACACAGTCCATTCTTCAAAAAGTACTCAAGTATTAAACCATTGACCACATCATATTTTATGTCAACATGTATTTCCACAAAGAACTTGCTATGAGGCTACTTAAATTCAAAAGAATTAAAACTAGCCAGTGATCTCTTCATTTCTGATTCATGCAATTGATGCTAAATACAGATTTGTACTTATTCTTTATATAGACCCTCCTGTTACAAGATGTTTTATGATATTTTCTGGACTCTTTTAGTGAAACAACTTTAGAAGAAGAAAACTTAGAGAGATAGCAGAGGCAAATATGGCTCAATTTTTCATGTCAGTTTGGTTTTAAAAGAGTAATGTTTCCATAGTTCTAAGAATAGTGATTTCTGAATCTGAATATGCCAGGTGTTCAGACACTAAAGATTTACTTCTTCACCGTTGTGTGATTTCTGTGATGAACTGCTTTTCCATAAAGATCTGTGTGCAGTACAAAGGCGAGAGAAAGTCTTAATCTTTATGAACCTTTTTTCTTCTTTTGATCTTCTGGAACTGTAGAATCAGATAATAGTCATTCATCTTTTGCTTTGAAAGTGTTATCTTTTATCTTGTTCTAAGTACCTCTTATGTAAGTATTTACAAAGATATGAACAGGGTGCAGACAGTATTTTTTGGTTGCTCTGTTAAATTATAGCATGCTGTGGGTGTGTGTATATATGACACATGCCTTTTTGTGCATAAATAACTTGGAGCATTACTGTCAGAGGGTAAACTCTCAATAGAAGTCTGTAAGCCATGGTTTTTAAATGGAACAGCTGCTTACTGTACTTATGTGATTGTTCTCTTTAAGGACTTTTTTTTCTTTTTTTTTTTTTCACTTATGCCAATATTCAAAATGCAAGTGAAAAGTAAGGGGAAGAATTTACATAAATAACTGTGATATGAATAATCATAATCATATCTCCAGATAATGAAGCATTCTGCTGCAGTTCCCTAAATAATGGTACACATTAAATTGGTGAATATATCCAAGCCCACAGCACACAGGAATTTTAAAATTTCTGCCACGTGCTTGAATAGGTTCTGCTTATGACGCAAAGTGGCCTCTTCCAAGTTAGTTTTTAGGCAGGGTTACTTGAGTTTTACTCTTTACTCTTAGATAACCTAGTAAATTAGACAGACTGGGGTTTGTGCTATAACTGTTTAGGAGAATATTTTAAAAAGTCACTATAAAGCTGTTGGCCATATTTTGCTGTTTTTCCCAAAAGTGTCAAGATTAACCATACGATTTTAAAATTTTTCATCCAAATCACTGTCGGTTGGGGTCATTCACAAAACTATAGTTAATTCTCAAGATAAATCAGGCTGTGATAATTCTAAATAACATTCGTAATATGGATGGGGTGGAGGACATTGATTCTCTTTGAATCGGGTTCATTTATATACAAGTTAATTTACTATTAAAAGACCACAGTGCTGGCAATGTTGATTAAAATGTGTATAATTGAAACCTAAAAAGTAAGAGTGAGATCACACAGATTAAGTGTTCTGTCAATAAATAATAATGAGAAGCACCAAACTAAGTCTGTTATTCTGTGCTCTGCTCATAGAGAAGACCTTATAAGCAATGAGAAAGCAATGTGCACCAATGTTAAAAACTCAAGTGGATTTTGGAATATACCATTCTGAAAAATGGTTCCTACCATTGTGTCTGACACATAGGAAGCCTCCTTCAAGAATAATAGTTGATTTTGAGATTATGCAGGTGGGAGTGGATACAATGTATTGTTGATTAAATACATTTCTCATGTGCGTTTTTTCTGCTAACTTTTATTGTTACTAAACATTTGATTTTATTTGTGCTGTTATATTTAGATTTTTCAGTTATGTCCTTCCCTCCTCAAAGCCTCCACACATAATTTGGATACAAATGTATAGGATATTTCAGACTGTGCAATCAATCCTTAGGGGGTTTGTTAAGTGCACTTAGTTTTATCTTGCCTTTTGTGGGTCACTGAAAACATTTACTACAATAAATTCTTCTTTGGTTATTATTTTTCATGACAGGAGTAAGGTAGCAATTATGTTTTTCTCAGTAAGCGTTGAGAGGAAAAGGTCCATTTGTCTGATTGTCAGGAGTGGTGCAGTGTCAGGAGTGGATGTCACGGTGAGGAAAACCAAG
>RJWJ010039309.1:0-14522 GCA_004363605.1 Indri indri | reverse complement strand
AGCAAAGGAAACAATTCACACAGTGTGAGGACAACCCACAAATTGGGAAAAAACATTTGCAAATCATACACTGGAGAAGGGGCTAATCTCCAAAATATACAAGGAACTCAAATTACTCAATAACAAGAAAACACACAACCAGATCAAAAAATGAGCAAATAATTTCAATACACATTTCTCAAAAGAAGAGAAATAGCCAAGAGATATTTTTTAAATTCTCAACATTTCTAATCAACAGAGAATTACAAATGAAAACCACAATAAGATATTACCTCACACCTGTTAGATTGGCTATTATCAAAAATATGAAAGATAACAAGTATTGGCAAGAATGTGGAGGAAAAGGAACCCTTGCACATTGTTGGTGGTATTATAAACTAGTATAGCCATTTTGGAAACAGTATGGAAGTTTTTTTAAAAAGACTAAAAATAGAATTATCATATGATCCAGCAATCTCATTTCTGGGTATATACCCAAAGGAATTGAAATCAATATGTTGAAGAGATGTCTGCACTCCCATATTTATTGCAGCATTGCTGACAGTAGTCAAGATATAGAAAATAACCTAAGTGTCCATCGATGGATGAATGAATTTTTTAAATGTGGTATATATAATGGAATACTATTCAGCATTTAAATAAACATGAAATTTTGTCATTTGTGACAACACGGATGAACCTAGAGGATATTATGTTTAGTGAAATAAGCCAGGCACAGAGGGAAAAATACCATATTATCTCACTTATAAGTGGAATCTAAAAAAGTCAAATTCATAGAAGTGGAGAGTAGAAGGGTTGTTACCACAAGCTGGCAGGGGGTGAGGGTATGGATGGAAAAAGGAAAAATGTTGTTCAACTGGCACGAAGTTTCAGGTGAGAGGAATACGTTCTGATGATCTATTGCACGGCATGGTGACTATAGTTAATAATAGTGCATTGCATATTTCAAAACAGCTGAGAGAGGATTCTAAATGCTCTTACCACAGAGAAATGATAAATATTTGAGGTGATGGATATGTTACTTAGCCTGATGTGATCATTCCTTAATATACACATGTGCCAAAACATCACATTGTACCCCAGAAATGTATACAATTCTTGTTTGTCAATCAAAAATAAAATAAAATTTGAAAAAAAACCCCACAAATTCCCAATGTGTGTTGCTTAGTGATGGAGTCATTTACAAATGAGCTTTTGTAATTATTTATCATAGAAAAGACTTAGAATAGTGTAAACGTAAACATTTATGGATCTGTGAAGTGAAAATTCTAAGTCACTGTCACCAAACATCCATGCTTCATTGAAGAGTCCTTTCAACTTCTTGCTGAAACTTTCAGATGCACTCTAATTCTCTTTTTCTTTCCTGTTCCCATTAGAACTCCAGGGAAGTGCAATATTTGTGTGTGTTCTTGAGACTCAAAACACAGTGCGTTATAACATCTCCTTCTGTGTCAAAGGACACAGAAAATAACCTCTTTAATTTTTTATAGTTCCTTCTATTTTCCCTGATACTATTTCCCTCTTTACAAGGAGCAGGACAATAAGTTATGCAAACAACTAAACCCCGGTAACTTGTGTGTCTTCTGTGACAGCCATTGGCAACTTTCACCAGATTTGTAAGATTCTTGTGGTAAAATGAATTACAGCTGGATCCCCTTAGTGTGTCAAAGTTGAACACTCACTTAGATCAATGGTTCCCAGCGTCTGGATCTTGAAAGCAAAATTTCAAAAATATGTGGGAAACCAGTGTAAGTTTGCCAACTCTTTCTTTTTGCCAAACTGGGATTTAGGGAAAATAATGTTCTCTACTACTAGCATCATTTCACAAAAAGAAGAACACTTTTGAGACCAAAAAAGTAGACAGGACATTATCTTAGCTCAAAAAGCAGGGAGAGAAGTTGCCATTCTCAAGAACAGAGAGTTGACAACTACACACTAATTGTATCAGTCAGAATTCTGGCAGAAAACAGGTGGCACCCTTGAAGGGTTAAACTAAAAAATATTTCAGAAAAGAAACAATTTACAGAGGTGTGTGGGCAAAGTAAAATTAATAATAATAATAATAATCCAATACGGGATAGTGAGTTACACAGAGACTAGCACCACCAGGAAACCATTATTCCTCAGCCTGAAGGGGTTAGGAAAGGGAACTGTGTTTCCAGAGCCAAGTGACAGCTGGAGTTGCAGCAAACGCAACCGCTGCCAGAACCACGATGAGGAAGAGAAAAAGGAGGGCTAAAAATACGATACCTATCTCCTCCATCCTGCCTGAACCCAACTGGAAATCAGAGGGCAAGGAAACCTGAGGATTGCGGTCATAGAGCCAGCCTCCTGGAGCCCAGAACAGGTCAAAGATGGCAGAAACCGGAACTGTGGTGGGATCCATATGTGCTGGTGAGGGGATGGGGATCTGATAGAGGAAAGGATGGAGCGCATGTGCATATCCTTTTTGTTTTTTCTTCACTTCAATTGGAGGAAAATTACAAGAGACATTTTAAGATATAATACTGCTTGTAATTACATGTTCGATGCATATGTCAATTAGAGGCTCTATTATCCAATAGTGTAACATCAAGTGGTGCTCAAATGGGCAACTTGTTCCAGTACTTTATTTTTATCACACTCATTATTAAAAATTCAATTTCACATAGGTATAAAATAGAAGCAACAGTCAACACTTTCATTTAGTTCGAACATTTTGCATGAATTAAGGACAGCCAAAATATTACAGCCTCTGTGGCTCAGGGACTTCTCCTGCCCCAGAGGATCCCAAACTTTGATGCACACTGATAGCAACCAGGATGTTTAAAAAATGTTAATGCCTGCCTCGTAACCCCAGACATTCTGGTTTGATTGATATGAAATAAAACTTGGCATAGGGATTTTTAAAATAAACTTTTTACTTTAAGTTTTCAGATTTACAGAAAAGTCGTAAAGATAGTAAAGTCCCCATAGACCTCACAGCCAGTCACCCCTATCAACCTACATTAGTATGGTGCATTGGTCACAATTGGTGAACTAATAATGATATGTAATTTTTAACTAATGTCCATAATACATTCAATTTTCATTAGTTTTTACTTTATATCCTTTTTCTGTTCCAGAATCCCATCCGGGATACTACATTGCATGTAGTAGACAAGTCTCCTTAGGCTGCTCTTGGCTATGAGAATTTCTCACATTTTTCTTGTTTTTGATAACTTTCACAGTTTTTAGTACTGGTCATCTATTTTGTACAATGTCCCTCAATTATGATTTGTCTAACCTTTTTCTCATAATTAGATTGTGGTTATATGTTGTGTGGGGAGGAAGACCACAGGAGTAAAGCGCCATTCCCATTATTTCATACCAAAAATAAATACTATCATCATGGCTTCCCACTGTGATATTGACCTTGACCACCTGGCTGAGGTAATGTTTTTCAGTTTTCACCCCTCAAAGCTACTCTTTTTCCCCTTTCCATACTGTGCTCTTTGGAAGGAAGTCATTATGCTCAGTCCACACTTAAGGAGCGGGCAGTTATGTTCTGCCTCCTTGAGGATGGAGGAGCCACACAAATTACCTGGAATTCTACTGCGCAAGAGATCTGTCTTCTCCCCCATTCATTTACTTACTTACTTATTTCTTTATATCAGTATAGACATGGATATGTATTTTATATCCTAGATTATAATCCAATGCTGCTTTATTTATTTTGTTCAAATTGTTCCATCTTAGGCCATTAGGAACTACTTACATTGGCTCATGTTTCCCTTTGATATGCCCCATCATTGTGAGGGTTTTTCAAAGCAATTCTTTACTTTATAGTGCTACAACATGCTCCAGACTCCTTTTGTACATCTTCCTAATAATCAACCGTTTCTCCAGGGCTCCCTAGTTCCTTTTATTGAAACAAGCAGTATTAGAAACAAAGATCTGGTGCTAGGTGTGTTCTTGCTTCTTAATCTTTTCAGCTGACAGAGCAAAATATGTGTGTGTGTGTGTGTGTGTGTGTGTGTGTGTGTAGCTAACTTCTGAATGTACACCAGTTTATAAATATTTCTGTTTGTAAACATCTATATCTATAATAATGTAAGCATGAGTTCATACTGCTGTCTCCAACTCTAGTGCATGACCCCATGGGTCATCCTTGCCTTCTCCCCTTGCTTACCAGTAAGCTCACACTTCAACAGCAACACACTGGCCCCCACTATCCACATTCCATTTACTCAATTGTTCAACTCCAGTACACAAGTATGGTGGTTTCAGAATTGCTAGCCCATTCCCCACAGGAAACTTTATCAACTAGAGTACAGTGCTGACATACAATTCCTCTTCCTTTAGTCTTACAGTCTCCACTCATTCCCAAAGTTACTTAGGTTAGCAACTCTTCTCCCAAGTCCTTTTGGTGACTTTTTTTTTCATAGATTAGTAGCAAAATTTGTTTGTTTTGTCATGTTCTATATTCCACCTGGGATCCCCTGACCTCCTAAATGATTTTTTTAAATTTTTAGACATTAAGGCTCACTCTGTGCTGTAAAGTTCTATGGATTTTGATAAACGCATAGTGCTGAGTACTCACCACTACAGACAGTATCATCAGAATGGTTTCACCACTTACAAAAAATATCCTCTGTGCTTTGCCTGTTCAACCTCCTCCCTCCCCATACCCCAGTAATTTGGGGTCACATCATAGATGTCCTTAGATGCTATGATGAGGAATTTGAATTCTTCTCTAGAAAATGAGACATGGCACAATATGAAGTGTAGGTTAGGAAGGTTGTGTATAAAATGTTGTACAAATACTGGGGTGAAAGCAAACATCGGTGAACTGTAGACAAGGAAGACTGGAAGATATTAAAATGCCCAAAGAAGAGATTCTACAAATCTGAACTTAAGTGACAGTGGGAATGGAAATGTAGTTCCAATTTTTGAAGCCCTAGCATATGCCATCCCTGCTACTGGCTGTTTGTATATGTTATTACACAAAACCTGATAACATGGCATGTCTCTGTGGTAGAATGTATCATCCTAATTGTATACCTGGGGAGACTGAGATTCAAAGACATTAAGTATCTTGCCCGAATTCACATAGCTAATAAAAGGTGGGGCTGATATTTGTACCCAGAAATGTGGTATATTTTTAGGCTCATCAACTTTCCTCAACCCATCCTACAGCTCATGTTGCAAATTTTGGATTATTTAGAAAACTTATTAAATGAACCTCTCCACATTTTTCAGTTTTGTACCCTCCCTCCCCTAACACAAGGAAAGGGAAGAATATTGTGAAAACACGGGAATTCTCTTTGGGAAATTCACTGCATTCTTGACTTGCAATTAGTTTGCCATCTATTTTCCCCTATCTTTCCCATCTCCTAAAATACAATGTTTCACTATTACAAGCATTTAATAGCTTTCCTTTTCCCACTGGCACCAGAGAACATTAAGGACACTTTGACATAGTAAAGAAAAGTGCCCTTTGAACTGTCTGTAAAGTGAATGCTGCTACTCAAGTGCACATTGGTTTTCCTTTTAGGCTAGGATCACTTAGTGTTTCTCTGCCAGAGACGCAGGGATGACCATTTACTCTTGAGACATGCATGAATGAGCCAGACGATTTTCTAATGATACTGAATTGGAAAGAAAACTGTACCTTGATTTCTGCTTGTAAGTTTATTGCCTCAAAATAAAGACACAGACTTTTAAAGAGAGCACTCTGTGCTTGACCGAAAAGGACTCAAGCTATTCTTTGATGAGCTTTTAAAGAAATCCTTGATTTATTTATTTTTAAACAATAAAATATCATGGAGTCAAGTATATACCTGTATATTTGAGGCATTTAAAGAAATGATCGATGTCATTGCAAGGTAACTGGCTAGCCTCTTTTGAGAATCTAAACTAAACACAGGAGAACCTGAGGATTTAGAAAGAAAAGCATGGGGACCAAATGAATGCCTTTCCTTCTTCTGTTTATGTAATAAATGCACTTATTGTTGCCATGGCAAAAGCCAGTCTGTTTTTCCCATTCCTCTGTCTCTCCCCACTATTATATCCAACACCAGAAAATGTCATATTTCACCATCATCATTCTTGGATCATTATGTTTATCCATCTACTCTGCATTTACCACTCTCCTCTACAGTTTTTTTCACACTCATACTCAGAGGAAAAGTGATTTCAGGTGAGGGAAGTGGCTTCCAATGCAGTTAGAAGAAGGGGGAAGCAACGAAGGTAGAAAGGAGGTAAGGGGAGGACCCCAGCAGTTATTTGGCTGGAGGGCCTTCCTAACCTTGTAAACCCTCCACATCCCTCAGAAAAAACCTAAAAATTTCATTTAAAGCATATTCCACCTTATTGATAAGCTAAATCAACTTCCTAGAGGTCTATTTTGGCCTTCTAAACACAGATAGCCATAATAATGGGGGTCATAGTCTCATTTGTCATTATTAGGCTTAACTCATCAAAACATAATGTCTAAGTTAGGAAGTTAGGGAAATTAATAATTCCACTACTCTATAACAATCAAACAACATAAGGAGTATTCTGCTCAATTTATGATGACACATTTTATCAGCAACACACTAACATGTTTTCAGGAGATGGCAATCAAGGTCTTGCAACCACATTCCTCCATTCATTAATTCATTCGTGTATTCAAAAAAAACATATATTAAGAGCACAGTATGTGCTAGGCATTGATTTAACTTGAAATTTTTTTTAAGTAAAACTTTATCCCTAACCTCAAAAATTTCACATACCAATCCTGCCATGCAAAATGCCATTGAATGAACAAGGCATTTTCTGTTTAGAAGAGAGAAGACTAAGTTTGAAGAGCTGTTCCTAAGAGGATAGCAAATTTAGGAAAATGCCACAATCAGTAGAAAACATCACTAAGGGTGAGATAAGTGGTCTCATCCTGTTTATATGTCCTGAGGCTTGAGTGTATAAAAAATCAGTTCATAATGTTCTTTCCCTCTGGGTCCCATTCCACCTATCATCAGGGCAAAGGGATGGGCAGCCTGCCTCTCTTTTCATAAATCCTTCAGTTGCAGACCCTGATATTCATGTTAACACAATCCTAAAGAACAAAAGTACTATTGGAAAGCTCAGGACGGGAAGGGTTTCTAGCCTTGAACAATCTAGGAAGAGTCCAGCCAAGGAAAAAATTGTATTCTGCCTTCAAATATTTGAACAGTTGTCATATAGAATAAAGAACAGACTAGACTTACATAAAGTTACAAGAAACCAAATTGAGACAAATGGGTAGATATTATAAGGAAGCTTATATTACAAGCTTTCATGTATATGTGTGTGTATGTGTGTGTGCGTGTGTATACTTTAGAGCAATACTTTTCAACTTTTAATGTGCACATGAATCACTGGGGATCCAGTTGAATGCAGATTCTGATTCAGGTCTGGATTAGGAGCTAAGATTGTTTATTTCTAACAAGATCCCAGGTTGTGCTGATGCTGCTGGTCCTAGGACCACAACTCAAGTCACACTGCTGTAGAGTTATCTGACAATGGGGCTCCTTAGGACATACGGGGTTGCCAGTCACGGTGAGTATTTAAGCAGAAGTTAGTAACTCTCTGTCAGGAATTCAACAGAAAGGATGTAAGATTGTTAACAATAGGGGAAACTGGGTGAAAGGTACATGGAAACATTCTATATTATCTTTGTAATTTTTCTTTAGATCTAAAACTGTTCAGAAATAAAAAGTTTTTAAAAAACCAAATTCTTCTTAAGAATATAATTATCTTTTAGGTGGAGGATTTTTTATTGTGGTTTTTTAAAAAATTGTAGTTTTTTGTTTTTTCAGTTTTTGTCTTTTTTTCTTTTTTATTTCAGTGTGTTATGGGGGTACAAATGTTTAGGTTACGTATATTGCCCTTGCCCCATTTGAGTCAGAGCTTCAAGCGTGTCCATCCCCCAGACGGTGCACACCACACCCATTAGGTGTGAATATACCCTTTCCCTCCTCCCTCCTCCCACCTTCCCGACACCCGATGAATGTTATTACTATATGTGCACTTAAGTGTTAATCAGTGAAAACCAATTTGATGGTGAGTACATGTGGTGCTTATTTTTCCATTCTTGGGATACTTCACTTAGTAGAATGGGTTCCAGCTCTATCCAGGATAATACGAAAGGTGCTATATCACCATTGTTTTTTGTGGCTGAATAGAACTCAATGCAATCCCTATTAAAATACCAACATCATTTTCACAGATCTAGAAAAAATAATTCTATGCTTCGTATGGAACCATAGAAGACCCCGTATAGCAAAAGTAATCTTAAGCAAAAAGAACAAATTGGGAGGCATCAATGTACCAGACTTCAAGCTATGCTGCAAGGCTATAGTAACTAAAAAAAAATTGTAATCGACACATAATGATTGTACATATTTAAGAAGTACTGGTGATTTTTCAATACATATATGTACAATGTATAATGATCAGATCAGAGTAATTGACATATCTGTCATCTCAAACATTTATCATTTCTTTATATTAAGAACATTCAAAATCTTCTTTTCTAGCTATTTTGAAATATGTAATAAATTGTTAATTATAGTCACCCCTCTGTTCTGTAGAACACTAGAACTTATTCCTCCTATTTAACTGTAATTTTATACCCATTAACCAACCTCTCCCTATCCCTCCGTAACCCCTGCCCGTCCACTTTCTCAGACTCTGGTAGCCACTATTCTACTCTCTAATTCTATGAGCTCAACTTTTTTGCCTCCCATATATTGGTGAGATCATGCAGTATTTGCCTTTCTGTGCCTGATTTGTTTCACTTAACACATGACCTCCAAGTTCATCCATGTTGCTGCAAATAACAAGATTTCAGGTTTTTTATGGCTGAATAATAATCCAACATGTATACCACATTTTCTTTATCCATTCATCCACTGATGGACACTTAAGTTGATTCCATATCTTGGCTATTGTGAATAGTGCTATAATAAACATGGGCATACATATACCTCTTAAACACACTGATTTCCTTTCCTTTGGATATATACCCAGTAGTGAGATTGTTGGAGCAAATGGTAGTTGTATTTTTAATATTTTAAGGAATCTCCATACTGTTTTCCATAATGGCTGTACTCATTTACATTCCCACCAACAGTGTGTTAAAGGTTCCATTTTCTCTACATCCTTGCCAACATTTGTTGTCTTTTGTCTTTTTGACAGTAGCCATTACAATAGGAGTAAGGTGGTATGTCATTGTGGTTTTGATTTACATTTCCCTGATGATTACTGATATTAGCAATTTTTCATGTATCTGTTGGCCATTTGTGAGTCTTCTTTTGAGAAATGTCTATTTAGCTCTTTTGCCCATTTTTTAATTCAGTTCTTTTGTTTTTGCTATTGAGTTGTTTGAGTTCCTTATACATTCTGGATATTAACCCTTTATCAGATGTATAGCTTACAAATATTTTTTTCCCATTTTGAAGGTTGTCACTTCACTCTGTTGATTGTTTCTTTTGCTGTTCAAAAACTTTTTAGTTTGATATAATCCCATTTTTCTGTCTTTGTTTTTGTTACCTGTGTTTTTGAGGTCTTAGCCATAAAATCTTTGCCTAGACCAATATCCTGAACCATTTCCCCTATGTTTTCTTCTAGTAGTTTTATAGTTTAAAGTCTCACATTTAAGTCTTTGATACATTTTGAGATAATTACCTTTTTAGCGAACAATAAAAGTTTGCCACTCTGATTTTGGAATGATAGTCCCAGGGCATAATAGATAGAGACTAGAGAAAGACAATCGGAGGACTAAATTTAGAAGGACTTTGATATCCAAGAACCACCCAGCAAAAGGAGATGAGGGGTCCAGAAATGAGCAATAAAGGAAACAGAAAGAAATCAGTGATGTGGCAGGAGACCTTGGAAATTGAAGAGAGAAGTCAGTCCCCAAAACATCTCCAGTGACCAAAAAAGTTTAAGAACCGTACGCCCAAAATCCAATTTAAAGTCTTTTGCACCATTATGATATAAGATACTCTCTACCTTTGTGCTACCTTTTTCTCCATTAAATATCTCTTATAAACAACTGCCTTTAGTGGTATTTTTGATAAATAAAGGAAAATATGATTCTTTGAGGTACATGTTAGTTGGAGGTCAGAGAACAGCCACAAGAGGCAAAAGGCAGGTCAGAAAAAGAACGTTTAAGAGCCAGAAATCAGAACAAGAGGTCTTTATAAAGACATAAGTGCTCCAAGAACCTTAGAGATGGGGGCAGAGATAATGGCTTTCCCCTAAGTCTGAAGGACTTGTGTGGCAGGTAAAATACAATTCAGTGAGGCTATTATGTAAAGGGACACATTACTGGTAGTGTGTAAATGCATGGGCTTATTTTCAAACAGGAATTGTGAAAGTATTTGGCATGTTCAATTTTATGAGTATAAAATGTTAAACTCCAGTTCAGGTCGACCACTTCAAACAAAAGGAAGTTGTAATTTATTTGTTGCCATCTTAGTTGAAAAAGTAATATGCCAGCACAGAAACTTCCTTTCAATTATGTGTTCCTGGCTTGCTGCCTTCTTAAAATAAATAAAGCAGCCCTGTCCCGCCTCCCAGAACAAAAACAACAGCACCATGCAATAGTTAAGCCAAAAAGCAAAAACTCCAAAGCAGACGTAATCAACCCCTTATGCCAACTTCTAACTCTGTTGACTTTCATCTATCTCCCTTGCTTACATAAGTGGAAATGTTTTCAAGATGTGCACCATTTCATTGATAACAGAATCCATGTCTGTTAACAGAATAGGGTTCCTGTGGAGAGCACATTAGATTAGAACGCAGAGGAAGCCAGGGTCAATTTTAATTCCTGAAACAATTATTAATTGATTACACCAGGCAGTTTGATAAAGGATAAAAGTCAGCAACACAGCCCTGTCCTCAAGAAACTTTTGGTTTGATACACAAGGTAAAACAAGCAAACAAATGGCTGCTTAAAAATGTAAAAAAAAACAAACAAACAAAAAAAAAAAAACAATGAGTTCTGGAGATTGGTTGCACAACAATGTGAATATATTTAACGCTACTGAACTGTACACTTGAAAATGGTTAAGATGGTAAATTTTATGTTATGGGTATTTCACCACAATTATGAAATTTAAAAATTTTTAATGAAAAATAAATACATAAATAAAGATAATTGGTTGACCATATTGTCCATTTGAAAAAAGGCTGCCGTTGGTTCAGCACCAGGCAAGATTGGATTCTGGAGTATGGAGCAAATGCAGGATCTTATCCAAGGATATACACTTCAGAAAAAGAATGCAGAATCTATTTCAAAATCCACTACAGAGAATCAATTATCAAATGCTAAGAGAACAGGTAGAAAAACCAAAAATCAGAATTGGCATGGAAGTGCCAAAAAAATTGGACAGAGATGGGCAACGGATTGGCAGGGTATGGGAAGAACTGGCAGTGTACAAGAGCATACCAGAAATAAGAGAAAGAACGGAAGCAATGTCCAACGACTGCTTAGGGCATCTCTAGCTCCCTCCCTAGGTTGTTAAGTAATCAATTCAGGATGTGTAGGGACAGAGGCAAGATAGCCCCAATAATAAGATCTGATGTTGGAAAACAAACTGCAAGGATTTGCCAAAATGGAAGGAGGAAAATCAGGAAAAGCTTCATGGAAAAGTGACAGTTAAAGTGAGATTTAAAAGATGGAAGAATGTTAACATATGAGATGGAGAAAAAAGTATTTCCATATGATAAGAACAACATAACCATTGATGCTAAGAAAGACCAGGGATTATGGTAACGTATACCTAGCAGTTGCATTTATCAAAAATGCAGGAAAATTGAAAAATAATGCGGGATAACCCTAGAAAGAAGACTAGGACTGCACTATTGGGATACCTCAGACCATAATGAAGAATTAAATAAAATTAATCTGGCAATAGTGTTTTTAATGTATTGAAGCAGGGAGAGAGAATACATGAAAGACCTTTTGGAAGGCTTTTTCAGTGACTCAGGTAAGAAGATTATACCCAACATGAGGTTTCACCTTGGTTATTGCTAGTATTCCCAGCTATTAAAACCTAGTAGTACTAGTACCCAGTAGGTGGATAATAAATGTTTGTTGAATTAATAAATTAATGCATAATAAAGAAACATTTAATGAAAGAAATAAAAGAGCTAAGATAATGATAACGATAATGGAAAATGAGGAACAAGTAGAGAAAACATTGTTGAGATAAAATCAATATGATTTAATATTAGATTAGAAGTGGAGAAAGAATATATGACTTTGAAGTTTGGAGTCTGGGTGCTTTGGGGATGGAGTAGGGAAGATAATGAGGCTTTCAGCCACGCTTGTGCATAGAAATGGTTTTTTTTTTTTTTATTGTTAATCTTTCTCTTTGGAGGTCTAAGCTATGGTTGAGCTTGGTAAATATCCACAGTACAGGAAAGGAGGACAATAAATAAATAATAATTGACATGAAATTAAATTTACAAATTATCTAGCTACTTTTGGGAATGGCTGGAAACAGTGTTCTTAGCTAACTTCTAAAAAATGTCTAAGCACCCTGGATGCTTCCATGATTGGATAGCTTAGGTCCAACTCAGTTTTTCTCAGCAGAAAATACAAAATGAAAAAAAGCCAATTAAGCAGAAAAGCTGTCCTATAGCCCATCTCATAATTTTAGAAGCAATCCATTTTGCTTTAAGTACTCCTAACAGATACCTTCTAAAAGGCAAGGATACTGGTAAAAACGAAACTCAATGTTCCCAGCTCACAATGTTTCCATCTCTGCCCTGATGGATGGTAAAATAATCAAGATGATCTACATGCTCCCTACCCTAATATCTGGCTATTTGCTAAAACAAATGTTTGCTTTTTATACCATAGACATCTTGAGTTTCTCCTGGGCATAAAACCACGGGAGAAAGAGCTCTCGCCTAGAAGACAAAATCTTAGAGAGTGAATCACACTGAAATCACATTGATAAATCTGACCACACTTCTCTTTGAAATCTTAAACTACAGCTCAGGTAACAGATGATGATGTTTGGCTACCTTAATAGTCACTTAGCAATAATGAGATATATAGCAAGACATAACTAAGAAATCTCATTTCTTTTTCAGAGTAACATAAGCACATAAGATTTTTCTGAAGTTTTATAAGCTAGGCACAAATAGACACCTGTTAGCTGGAAATGGGGCCTCTTCTTAAAGTTTTTTAATCCCCTTGACACATTCTGCACATATAAGAAAATAACTGCCTGGACTATTTACCATAAGGAGATTTTAAGTATATGACAAATATTAATCTCTTCACATCTGAACTAGCAGGAGCAAACTCTCAAGGCCAGGGTGATCTCTCTGCCAGCAACAAGGACTTAGTAGGGATATAGTAAGGAAATTAAAGCACATTACACAACCATACATACAAATGCATATTGCTCGGCCAACAGTTTTCGTTTTGGAGTTGAAATCTTGTGGTCAAGATCCAACCCAAGATCCATCCAACCCTCTGCTTTCCAAATAACAGTCTCTCCTGCTATTAAAAATCTACAGGCATCCAGATTTCTCAGCCCTCCCTGTGAGTTTGATCCAATGTTCCACAAACATGATAAATTATTTACACTTCTGAAATCTACATAGTCACAGTCCTTTCTAATTCTTAGTTTAAATCTGATGAAACTCAATAGGGAAGGAGCTTGGAAGATACTTCCACAAGTCATCCAAGAGGGTGGAGACCAAAATACAAGCACTTCAGCTTCAAAGGCACAACAGCTGTCTGCTAACAACTTTTTCTTAGGTCCAAGGACAAAAATACACAGGGTGGGCTATTTTCTATAAAATAGCTAAGAAGGGATGAAAAATTATTGTGGAATTATATGAGGTCTTAAAACACCTTGTTCATCTTGAAGAGCTGCCATTTCTAGTATCTCTTTCCTCTAAATACCATTCCTGCCACAGCCCAGATTGAAACCACTGTGATTGAAAAGGGAAAAGTTCAGAAAACCCTCAGTGAATTAGGGAAAACAGACTCTACACCAAGAAAACAGAAACTTAAGAAGCACAAGGGAATTTGCTTTCACAGGAGAAAAAAAAGCCTGGGATAATCCTCATAAGAAAATTCATATTATCCCCAGGACAGGGCTGTAAATAAATTGTGTTACCACTGTCAGATTTTTAAGATTTTTTAAACTAACATCAGGACTACCAGAAAAATGTACTATGCTCTTACAAAATGCTTCCCTTAATCTTCTGCTTTGCAAGTTGTTTTCTACATTTCTCTTTGGGGACATGGACAGCAGATCCCCCAGTAATGAAAACAACACTAGGAGCTATCATCTACTGAGCAGTTAACTAGGTGCCAGGGACTTGCTAAGTATCTTACAGACATTAAATCTTTTAACCCTCACAGCAATTACCATAATTTGGTAGTATTAACGACTTTTAAAAATAAGACACTGAGGCTCAAAGAAATTAAAAGAATTGCAGAAAGGCGATGTAGCTGAAAGCAGAACTAGGATTCAAATCCCTGATCTTAGTAGTATACTGTTTCC
>RJWJ010039308.1:0-14534 GCA_004363605.1 Indri indri | reverse complement strand
ATTTTTTTTTTTAAAGACCATTAGTTATGATTTTATTCATTAAAAAAAAAAAAGATTCAAAATGGTGAAATTCCATCCATGTTAGTCTGCCAGGGCTGTGTCATAACAAAGTACCATTGACTAGGAGGCTTAAATGACAGAAATTTATTTTCTCAGTTCCAGAGGCTAGAAGTCTGAGATTGGGGTGTTGGCAAAAGTGGTCTCCTCTGGGGCCCTCCTCTTGGCTCATAGATGGCCGTCTTCTCCTTGTGTGTTCAGTGGTGTCCCCTCTCTGACTGTGCCCTAATCTCCTCTACTTATGAGAACACCAGTTGGGCTGGATTAAGGCGTGCCCTAATGACCTCATTATAATTTAATCCCCTCTTAAAGACTCTTTCTCTAAATGCAGTCACGTTTTGCGGTGCTGGGCATTGGGACTTCAACGTAGAAATTTGGGGTGGGGACACAATTCTACCCATAATAACCGTCTGTTGCTTCAATACTGCGAATGGGTTGTATTTTGAAAAACAATGTACAAAACCTTGTTTGAAACACAAATTAGTAACACATTCACCTGTGCAGATGCAAACAAACTATTTCAGGGATGGCAAATTGAGGCAGAGTTTGTTATTTGGTACACTTTTCCCCTTAATGGCAGTGTGGCGAAGACAGAGTGTGGAGATAGGAACTGGTGGTGGGTTTGCAAAGAGTGCTTGGGATTGGATGGCGAGAATCTAGGCCTTTCACCTCCCTAGGCTCGGCGATGCCATATTGGAGTCGTGGCATTGTCCTGGCAGATTACAACTTCCCTGAAATGCTGTGAGGGTGGACTTTGGTTGTGAAATGAGTTTTATGACTTCTTTGAGGGGGTGGGATGGGGGCTGCCCTAAGGCAGGACCCTGACATTGAGACCAGCAGCATGTACTCTTTCCACTGGAACAGGGGCTTATCTGGCCAAGAGCTGCTCTGGGGCTGGTGGTGCCAGCACTGCTGTATGCGAAAGAGTCTTGTCATCCTGAGTTTTTGGTGTGTGTGCATTTTAGGGACCAAAGTTTGGCCCACAGTGCTGAAGGACTGCTGTTGCGTTGGAATGGTTTCCATTCACACCCAGAGCTACTCTTCTTTAAGGCTGCAAATGATAAACCTGTTGATTGTTCTACTTTGTCAAAAAGTTGTCATTGTTCTCGATCCTGCATTAATTATTGTTTTAATGTGGCTTGTGTGTTCATTGTCTGCCTCTGTAGTGGAACATCACAGCTGAGAGGATATGGGGACTAGGTAGTGGCTTGTCAAGTTGTGGTCTTTTCATATCAAAACCCCAAAATCCCCCACCCAAATTTTGTTTGCCTGCAATCCAGAAATTTCAGCACTTAATGCTTTGGAAAGCTATTTGCTATAGGACTTGGTTAAAGTGCATGTATGTTCAGGATGAAGGCCTGAAAAATCTGTTCATGTGTTATCTCCCTTTTATATGCCACTGTGCATTGTATTACCTGATTGGGAGATTGTCTTTATGGAAAGCAGTTTACAGTCCCTGAGAGAATAGGACTCCAGGATCAAGAAGTTTTGATGGAGTATGGTTTACTGTTATTTCCATGTTAAAATTTGCAAGCTTTCCTTGGGTAAGGAGCTTACCTGCTCTGTGTTAGTTTCCTATGGCTGTCATAACAAAGTACCACAAACTGGGTGGCTTAAAACAACAAAAATGTATCGTCTCACAGTTCTAGAAGCCAGAAGTCCAAAATCAAGGTGTTTCAAGGTGTCATCAGGACCATGTTCCCTCTCTGATGGCTCTAGGTGAAAGTGCTTCCTTGCCTCTTCCAGCTTCTGGTGACTGCTGGTAATCCTTGGTGATCCTTGGCTAGTAGACACTCCAGGCTGTCTTCTCCCTGTGTCTTCACACCAGTCATGTTGGATTAGGGCCCACCCTAAAGACCTCATTTTAACTCGATTACCTCTGTAAAGACCCTGTTTCCAAAGAAGGTCACCTTCTGAGGTACCAGGGATTAGGACTTGAATGTCTGTCTTTTTGGGGAGATAAAATTCAACCCATAATACTTTCTGAGCTTTATTTTTTCTCCTTTGTGGAACATGGTCAGTATTTCGTTCCCACCTTTAATGTAGGGATCAAACCCAGACTCGTGAGATGAGACTCCAGAAATGAAATCCCCAGGGTGAAGGTCGGATGCCCTGTGGGATATTAGCTGCTCCTCACTCCAAGTGTATGATATCTAATGAGCATTTGAGTCTACACACGATGTGTTCTGTGAGATTTTTCAATTAAAAGTCCTCTGGGAAGTACGAACGTTTAACCTGAGCTGTGTGTTCGGTGGAAGCTAGGAGTGAGCTGGCGCCAGGCTCGCAAATGTGCGTCACCCCAGGGTAGAGCTGCGCCCCTTGGGGGTCAGGGCGGCTGAGTTCCTGCCTGGTTCCCGCTCGCTGGCCGGTGACTGCTGCCCTGTAGTACAGTTTGGATGTAAATCCTTAGATATCTGTCCTGGCTCTTGAATCTTTCATGGAGAGCGTGGGAATGTATTCCAGTTTTATGGGTTTGTTTTCAGGAGCTGTATTTTGATATTCAAAAGAGGTTCACTTGGGGCAGAGGCTAAGAATGTTTTCAGACTGCGTTTCTCTTTTGCCTCTTCCTAATAACTTATAATGGTTAGGGGGAAAACTACAAAACAAATAAACCAAAAACAGCCCTCCACACCCTCACCCTGACATCGAAAGGATTTGGGCCTTTTTCTTCCTTTTACCTACAGCATAGCATAAATTGCTGTCTGAATATATGTACATCTAGATGTTTTCTTTGAGACGCCCAAAGCATTGCAGAAATCTCACTTCTTTGTTGTTGATAAATGGGTGTTTGTTTTATTCCTACCCACTGAATGAGAGTTTCTAAGGCCCAAGGTCATCGATGTGGCTTTGCTGAGATTCATTCCTTCCTTCCCTCATTCAGTGAACACACGGTTGTTGACCCTGTGTTGTGTGCCAGGCCCTGTGCTGGGCGGGGGGTGAGGAGCAGAACAGGACAAGGGCCCTGCTTGCATGGAGTGCTCGTTCCAGGCAGCTTGGTTTATTGTGATGGATTAGGTTGGTCCCCTAGCTCTCATGCTTCCAGGCAAAGCTACCTGCTATGGACTTGCCGTCTGCAGTTCTAGGCCACAAGCTACCATATATCTAATTCCACTTGGTACTTATTGGGTCGTTGTACCAAATTTTGCAAAGCCCGAGGCATCGCTTGGTTAGAAGGAATTCTCTTTATTCTAGTCCCTAGAGGCTGATCAACAGGCTTTGATGATCCGTAAAACCAAGCTCCATTTTTAAGGTGGGAGAGCTTGTAAGTTTTTAGCCTCTTCTGATTTTGAGTCCTTTATAGAGTATTTTGAGAGTTGGGCACTGTAGGGTGGGTTTTTTGTTGGTGCCTCTCAGGCGGGCGATGAAGTCCTGGGATCGATTTTGCTATATGGCTGCCTCGCACAGTGCCACACTTGGCGAGAAGTGTTCTTTTCGTGGTGAGATTCAGATGTGGTAGTTGACATGGGGATGCCTGGAAGAACAATTGACGTCTCCACGTTGCATGCCAGAGTCGACAGCCGTCTTGCGGAAGAGCAGAGGGGATTTGATGCCTTGTTCACTTCTGATGCGGAAGAGCGTGCGTGATGCATTTTGTCCCTGAGTACCTGCTGTTCATTCACTTCCCGATGGAGAAAACTGGGAGAGGACTTGTGTACAGTATTACAATTAGGTGTTCTGGAAGACAACACCTCAGGGAGTGAGGAGGCAGGAGGGAACTGTTTGTATGTGGATAAGAGAAGAAGGAAGTGATAGAAGATGTCTTGGACAATTGCATAATGGGTTGGTTTTATCTTCAGATGAATCTTGTAATGATCTCGTGGGGAGAGAGGAGGAAATATAAAGTAGTATTATTTGGCTTAAAGTGCTTCACACTCATTGAAATGCACAATCCTTAGGGCTCCAAAGAGGCATGTGGACCAACTGGTTTATTTTGTGGATGGGGACAGTTAGACCCAGAAGATCAAGGGACCTGTCTTGGGTCACACCAGCTTAATGGTAAAACCCAGGTTCCCTGATTTCCAGCCTCTTGTCTCTCTCGAGCCTGGGCCACCTTCCACATGGATTCCGTGGCTCTTTTAAGCCTGACTAAAGCTGTTATTGGGCATTTGGGCCCCTACTAAAGAAACTTCACTGCCCTCCTGGTAATGGCTGGGTATCTTTTGGGTAGAGACAGCTGGGGCCACGTCGGTGCTGGAAGGAAGGACAGGACTGGGTCTTGTTTTTTAAACAGGGTCTCATTGCTGCGATTATCGAATGTCTCTTTTAAAGACGAATATAAAACAGCTACCCTCCCAAGCAAATCATAAAACAAATTATGCCCTTGCCACCCAGAACTACAGAGAAACAGCAGGCTCTTCGTGGCACAGAGAGTAATGGCTGCAATATTGAAACAATGATGGGAGAACCAGGATCCAATAGCTGAAAGCAGGGAGGAAAACAGCCCGGTAATCCCCCAGGAGTAATGGGTCTCAACGACAGGCCCCTGTGATTTATTGTGCTTAATGTACTTATTTTTATTTGTCCCCTTCAACACAGAGCTTTGTCACTGAAGAGATTTGATAATGGCCTGTTTGCAGTCACTTAGACTGCCATAATAAAGCGCCACGTTTTGGCTGTCTGTCGACGCGGCCGCCTTCATTGGCATTCCCCGTCCGATTTCACCTTCGCTGGTTGAGATGGGAAGGATCTAGATAAGGCTTCTCCGCCTCCCTTGCTTATTCCCATCATGCCGCCCAGCCCGGACTTCTGCCCGATAGCTGGCTCATCTGGGCCGCCCAGGCCCAGCCTGCCTCCTGCCTGCATTCTGTGCTACTTCAGGACAACAGCAAGGAACCTCTTATTCTGCCCGTAATAATTGATGTCTGGGACTTTATCTTCATGGACCACCCATGAGAGTTTACTGCTTGTAGCTTTTTGGGTAAGAAAAATAAAAGCGGGGAAAGTGGTATGTGAGGTTTTGCAAAAGCATGGGCTTGATTTAAAGGCTGTAGCATGGTCTGATGGTGGGAGCCAGCTGTGTTGCCAAGAGTGTGTGTCGGGTTCAACAGTTGTGAGTGAGTCCACCTGAGAGTTCCATTTCAGCTTCTTCCTGGGCTTTTGGGAGAGGGAGGTAGAAACTCTCCAGGGAGCTTCACAAAGGACTGGCCTCCTTTATGCAAAAGTGTTCCTAACATGCTAAGGTTTAGGTGGAGAACTCCAGGAAGCAAGAGGCAGGGGCCGTCCCTGGAAAAGCAGGTGCAGTGCTTTCCTAATCCCGAGTGTGTTTCCTCCTTGTGGACCTCTCCCTGGTGTTCTACCATCAGGTACAGTCTGTAGCAAAGGTGCTGTGCCGTGTTGCATCTCACACCGGGCCCCTGTGGCACAGCCAAGAGAGACTACTGTGTTCATGCTGAATACCAGGAGAGAACGAGTGAGTGATTACAGAAAACTCAGAGTAACAGAATAAGCAGCAAAAGTCAGGAGCCGAGCAGGGGTGAGTGTTGGGAGTGGAGGAGGTCAGTGTCCCCAGGCCCCGGTACGTGGGTGCTGCAAGCATAAGTTTGTACATTCTAGCAAGGTGAATGGCATCGTTGAGGGAGAGATTGTTATGTATATAACAGTATGACATTGCTCTTGGGCAACCGGGCACCCTTTACTCCCTATGCCTCTGTCAGAAGGGTTAACAGGCTCCCAAGCCACCCTGCCCCAGTAGAGGTACACTTTGGCCTCAAACGTGTCTGTGGTACTGTACGATCCAGCAGTTCCACTGCTGAGTATAATATTACTAAGAAGAATTGAGAGCAGGGACTCGATTGAATGTTTGCACGCCGTGTTCATAGCAGCAGCATTCACAATAGCAAAAAGGTGGCAACAACCCAAGTGTTCATCAATAGATGAATGGATAAACAAAATGTGGGGTGTACACATAATGGAATATTATTCAGCCTTAGAAAGGAAATCCTATCAAATCTGCAACATGGGTGAACTTCGAGGACATTATGCTGAGTGAAATGTCAGTCATTAGAGGACAAATATTTACGATTCCACTTATATGAAGTCCCTAGAGTAGTCAGATTTATAGAGACAGAGTAGAATGGGGTTGCCAGGGGCTGGGGGGGCGAGAATTGGGAGTTAGTGCTTAATGGGTACAGGGTTTCTGTTTGGGAAGATGAAAAATTTCTGGAGGTGGATGATGGCGATGGTTGTACAACAGTGTGAGTGTGCTTAATTCCACTGAACTGTACCCCTAAAAATAGTTAAAATGGTACATTTGATGTTATGTATGATTTACCACAATGAAAATGAAGCGTGTGTGGCAGGCAGGCTCTAAGGTGGCCCCGTGACCTGCACCTCCTGGTGTTTACGAGCTCGTGTAATCCCTTCCACTTGGGCGGGCGAGGGGCTTGTGACTTAGTGTAGGTGAAGGGATGTGACTTCCGTGGTTCCCTTCTGTTACTTGAGACCCACCTTGCTGGCAGCCTTGCCCCAGAGGCTCTCCTTGCTGGCTGGCTGGAAAGAATTGTCACTTTGGGGAAGCCCAACGTGAAAGGAGTTGTGGGCAAGTTGTGGGCAGCTTCGAGGAGCCGAGGATGACCCCACCAACAGCCAGCAAGAAGGCAGGCCCTCAGGCACGAGATGATTCTGCCAGCACCTGAGTGAGCTTGCGGGCGGATCCTCCCCCAGACCCTCCACCTGGGGACCCCGTGACTGCAGCCTTGTAAGACCCCTAAGCTGAGGACCCGGCCGGCTGAGCCATGCCCAGCCTCCTGCCTGAGCTATGGGAGCTCTGGGGTCACAGGTGTGTGCTGTTTCGAGCCACCAACTTCGTGGTAATCTGTTGTGCAGAGTAGATAACTAATACATAGCTTCACAAGGGACTCGCCCGAATTTCTTCCATCCTTGCTTTTCACTCTGGTCACCTCAGGTCTCCATCTTCTCTTCTTGTCCTCTGGGAGTGTGCAGATGGCTTGCTTTTCTGTGTTCTATTTATGCTCAAGTACATTCATGGGTAGAGCCAATTCAGCCTCCCAGTTCCTTCCTACTCCCCTGGTTTCTGGTTTGTGTGTCCCACCCAGAGACTCCAGGGTACCAGCCTTGCCCACCCCTGGGCAGCTGCCCTCCTCCCCCCTATTCCCCTGCTCCGCCCCCCTGGCAGCAGCCTAACCCCATCTCTTGCCTCTCCAAGACAATGCTCACAACACAAAATGCGAGTGATCACACTTTCCAAGGTGGCTCTAATTTCAAATACTCTGCCCTATTTGTTGTCCCCATAAACCATTAAACTGTCCCAGAAATTCTATTCTGGTATAGAAGGTCTCGTTGGACTGGCTCCCATACAGTAAATTGAGAAGAGCCGCTGCCATTTTTTTGAGCACCTGCTGAATGTCAAACACTTGATTAATGATTCTCATTGTGTCTTCTCAACAGCCCTGATGAGGCGGGTGTCACAGAGCCTGGTTTACAGAGACGTGTGCTGGGATGCAGTGAGGTTCACCTCCTTGTCCAAGGTCACACGGAGCTCGCGTGGGGCCGAACAGGTTTAGAACCCCAAAGCCATGCTCTAACTTGCCCGGGGTCCCTGCCTTGGAAGAGTTTCTGCCAGGTCCTGCGTCCTGTTTTGCTTGGAAAATAGAGTTGCTGTGTACAGAGGCCACTTGGAGGTTTCTGGTAGTTCATTCCTGATGGACCACAGCGGGACAGCGTGGGTTGTGTGGGAGATTGTCTCAGCTGAAACCTTAAACTGAAATAAGGCCAGGAGACCAGATGGTCAGGAACAAAGGTTGCAGCTGGAGTTTGCCACCATGGCGGGGAGAACGAGGGGTCCAAAGTGGCTGTGTACTCGAATCCCCTGGGAAGCTTTAACGGGGACGGATGCTTGGGTTCCACCCCTAGAAATGCTGATTCAACTGGTTTGTGGTGCATCATGGGCACAGGGGTCAAAAACTCCCCAGGTGATGAGTGTATGCAGCCAAGATTTAGAACCCTGAGAAGGAGGGCCTCCAGGTGGTGGAGGCTGAGCAGAAGTAGAGAAGATAGATCCTGAGGATGAGGCTGGGGCCTTGCAGCTCCCTGCCCTGTGCGGACGCAGACACTGAGTGCTCATAGCTTGGACTTGTAGAGCCTACGCCTGCAGGGCTGGCTTCCAGGAGCCCAATTTGGGGACCCGGTGAGGCATGCTCTTGCCTTTCCTATGGAATGTGTAGATGACTTCAGCTTCCTTCCTACTCAACACATAGTGAAAGGGGCAGAGGTGCTCTGTGAGATTTGAGACATACATCCAACAGGCCTTGATAAGTCAGCTGTGTGTCCTGCATGGACCACCTTTGTCACTGCTGAGTTCCTGGGGTCTGCCATTTTCCCATGTTACCTGTGGACCTCTTGACGAGAGGGATTGGGTTGTAAATGCCTTGTGAGGAGGACCCCAATATTTGTGTCTGCTGGAGTGAATGACATGATAATTTGTTGTTCCCCGCTAACTCCGCCCCTGCCTTGTTTGCCCAGCCCCGTCTTTTTCCTGTAGCGTCTCTGTTTGTTACCAGGCTGTGCGGTTCACTTGAACGTGAGCTGTTGATGGCAGGGGTTGCCTCCTATGTTTGAGGCATAGAAGGCTCTCGATTAATATTTCCTGGGTGAACGGGTACAATGGTGGCCAATAGCTGGTGTCTGTGGGACCCAGGGAGGGAAGTGAACTAATTTAAGATTTATTCTTTGGTCGAGTTCTGGGAGGAACCGCAGGCTCTACTGGGGCGGTGGGGAGAGGGAGGGAATGGGTAAATTTTGCTTTACCCTTTTGGAGCTGGTGTCTTCTTTCTCAATTAAAATGTATTTTTTTTAGCGGTTACCTCGTAATGGAAAATGACACTGGTGCCAGCTTTAGTCTTTTATGTCTTCTAAACTGAGCCCTTTCCCCTGCTGAGGCTTCAATAATGCATCGTTTCATAAGTTCACAGAATTTAATGTGCCTCTGCTGAACCCCCCGTCTCAGCCAGATAGTTGAATGAAAATTAACCACTGCAGGTTGGATTCAGAGTCACCTACTCACCTTCTCCCTCTTTATCCCCTCCCTCCCTCCGTGTATACAAACAGTCGCGTTTTTCTTTTAGAGAGAGGGCGTGATGAGTGTGTGCACACGGGCTCCCGTGTCTGAGTGGGAATATTGATTTATTTCATAATCAGAGATCCATGAAAAAATAACAGTGTGAACATACAAGTTTTTGAAATGCTGCCTCTCCAGCTCAAGTACAGTGGAGTCTAGGGACTTGATTTAACAAGAGCGCTACGGTTGAACCACATTTAGGATTCACAGTGGCTGCTGGTGAAACCCGGCACGTGACCTGACAAGGCTCTGAAATGTACTCAGTCTTCATTCATTTGTTCATTTATTCAGTACCCAATGACGATTTTATGTGTATGAGGTGGTGGATGGTGGTGGATGTGATACACTGTTTGCATTTAGCGGCCTCAGTTCTTCACCCCTTTCTGAATTGCTACCCAACTTCTCTGACCTTTGACTTTGGGCCTGACCATGTGACTGCCTTTGACCTGTAGGATAGAGCAGAGGTGATAGGGTGCTAGTTCTAAGACTCCACCTCACAAGACCTTCAGCATTTCTGCTTTTTTTGTGTGTCTTCGCCTTTGCCACCCTGCCAGCCTGTGGTCAGAGCAGGAGCAGAGCCACCCAGCCAGCCTTTGGTGAGAAACCAAGCCCAGCCCCCTGCGCCCCCAGAAGCTGACCTGCAGGTGCGTGAGGGAAAATTAGTGATGGTTGAATCAAGACACTGGTTTTGGGGATGGCTGGTTAGGTAGCATTATTATGCAACAGATGACCCATATGCTATGTCATTAACATGATTCAGACCTGGGTCCTGTTTAAAAGAAGTCTTGGAGTTTGGTGTGGGTGGTGGGAGGTCCAGGACATCGTTAACTATCATACACAGTAGAGAAAGTGCTAGTGGCCTAAGAAAGGACTTAGGCAGAGAAGACCCCATGGAGGGGATGGCTTTTGAGAAGGCGTTTTTAGACTGTGTTATCAAGGTTCACAACAGAAGAACATTGACTGGGATTCTGACTTTATAATATGTGTTATTTCAAAGTGGATTTCTTATCAAAGCCAATGCGTTGATGCCAATTTTCCATTAAATATCTGACTTCTACTGGACCAAAAAAAGGCTCTTACAAGTTAAAGATAAATTGTTGTCAGCAACATCTCCTCTTGGTAATAGCCAAGGAATTTTACCCAACATGTGTCTGGTGTACCTACTGTGTGCAGAGATGTGTTTGCTAAGCATTTTGTAGGCGTGATCTCATGTAGTTGCCCTCATCATCTTAAAAATTGTAGATACTAATGTTAATTACATTTTCCAGGTAAGTTAAGCCCAAGAGGGTAGGTCACTTGCTGAAGTCATGCAGGAACATCCTCATTTTCCTCTCTGCACCTGTCTTTCTCGTTAGATGGTCAGCCTCTCGATTTATTTTTGAATTGCTAGCACATAGCATGGTGCTTGCACATAGTAGGAGTTCAAAAATGTGTGTTCAAAAAATAAAGTGAATAAATCTTTTCAGAGGGAATAATGACTTCCACGTCTGTAGGAAGTTGTAGCCTCATAAGGAAACGGATTCTTTGAGTGATTCTTATAAAACGATAAGGCAGATGTAGTGGTGGAGGTATTAGAACTATTCACAGGTATTTGGGAGAGCACAGGGGAGGGCCCTAGATACAGCCTAGAAAGATAACAGTTCTGGAACTTGTGAACTCCGAAATGAGTCTCAAATGAAGAATCTGAGTTAGACAAGGGAGAAACAGGGGCTTACCTGCGGAGGAGACGTGAGTTCACAGAACCACATGCATCTTCCTTCGTGCCCAGCATGGCTTCCAGGACACCGCCGGCCCTTAATTGTAAATGCTCGTTGTTCCGACCTGTTGCGTGGAGGCAGGCAGTGAATCTCTGAGCAGCTGTGACCAACAGAGCTGTGAAAACTTCAGTCTCTGCAGTCTCATGACCCCTTTGTTTCCACCTTACCTAAAGCTGGTCACTTTGGAGAAACAGAGGTAGCACACCACAGGGAATTATAACCCACTGTGCCCTAAACAACCTGAGGAGTTGTTGCCTGTGATAATAATCCTTTTAAGTAGACCTGGGAATTCTTCAGACATAAAATAAATTCGAAGTAGCCTGTGGTAGCCCAAACCTCGGCAGCCCTGTGCCCAGTGGCTCTTGGTTTTTGAAATGCTTTATTGATGACTCTCAACTTGACCAAGGCCTGCATCTGAAACCTGGCTCCAGCATGGACCTGTGAGATTTTGGTGACGTTCTTTAATAGCTTTCCAGCCCCAGTTTCTTCATTTGTGAAATAGGGATAAAATATGTCAGATGTTCCCAGTAAATGGTCTTGATGTGAGTTGATTGAGCAGAGGCTTTATTTGAGAAGCATCTGGACCCATCCGTCTCCTTGGACTTCAGAGGGGACCAAGGAAGAAAGATTTATTTAAGGAAACCATTTTGCAAAGTTGCCTAATATGTATTATTCCAGCTCCAAAACCTCAAACTTACGAATGGATGGGCTCCAAAGGACACGCTTTCTTTTCTCCCATTGAAAAAGATGTCATAAATGGTGCTAAGGAATGCTGTCAGCGCCCAAAAGACTGCCTAGCGCAGGAGGGAGCTAGATTCCTGGACCTTTGCCACGAAAATTGTCAGACAGCTACACCAGCAAACTTGACAATTAAAACAGAAGGTGATACAATTGAATAAGAATCCTTTTCATTTACATTGAATGAGGGGGCTTGAGGGAAAACTCATGTAATTAGAAGGAGACCGAAGATGCTTCTGAAGGGAGCTCGGGAAGAATTTTAGAGGCAGACGCACCTGTTGTTTATTGTGCCTGTTTCTGTGTCAAAGTACAGTCTGAGTTTCTTTGGGGGAAGTGGGTTGAGATCCTGGGCGGAGCTCTAGTTTTAGGGTCAGGCAGATGTTGCTTTAGATCAGGCACTTAACGCGTGTGGCCGACTTAGCCTCTGAAAACACCATCGGTGGTCTCACATGTAAAGTCGATGAGAGTATTGTGTGAGGATGTATTTGAAGGCGCGTTGTAGGCGCTGGGGCCCCGTAAATGTCAGCCGCCTCCTTCCCTCATATGTGATGCAAGTACGTCTATCAAGAGCATTGTTAGTGCATTTATCCGCCACGCACAGTCGCTTCTCGCAGGGAAACGGAGAGGCAGTGGCAAATGCAGCAGGAAGGGGTTTTCTCGAGGTTATTGGAGATTCTGACAAAATGGAAGGCAGGAGGGAGTTTGTTGCTCATTGTTCCTCCAGGGGCTTGTAGATGTTCCCTGAGACTCTTTTTTAGTAACTTTTTTCTGTTACTTTTTAAAAAAATTAACCTTTTGATGTCATCTGAAATTAATGTAAGTATCTTCTGGTCATATACGTGACCACTCATAACCAAATACCGGCCCTGGACTTGTACCAGTGAGACATCGCGTTGGTACCGGATGACACCTCTTCCACGGAAGAGAGGCAGGGAAGGAAGGACAGAGGGGGCCGGCCGTGGAGGGGACAGCGGTGGTTCCCGCGTGGAGAACGAAGAGCAGAAGGAGCTCCGTGCACAGGCTGCGGGCAGCAGCCCCGCGAGAACCCAGACAACCTGAGCAGAGAGAACCACATCCCCCCGGGAAGTGGTGGTTTAGGTTCACGGGAATAGCATTAACTGTTACTTTAGGTCGAAAATACTGGTATTGAACTTCTAAAAAAGCTTGTAAGTTTGTTTTACTTTCAAAATAATTTTAGAACCCCAAGTCCTGGGCATGTGAATTTATCCTAGTCTGTTCAGGCTGCTCAAAAAAAAAAAAAAAAGAAAAACAAACCCATAAACTGGGTGACTTATAAACAACACAACTTTATTTCTCACGGTTCTGGTGGCTGGGAAGTCCAAGATTAAGGCGCTAACAGATTTGGTGTCTGGTGAGGCCCACTCTCTCTTGGCCTCCTTGCTGCATCCTCACTTGGCAGAAAAGGCAAGGAAGCTCTCTGGTGTCCTCATTTTTTATTTTATTTTTTTAAATAGCTACAAAGTCTCCCTGTGTTACCCAGGCTGGAACTCCTGGGCTCAAGTGATCCTCCTTGCCTCATCCTCCCAAGTAGCTAGGATTGCAGGTGCATACCACCTTTCCTGGTTAACTTGTTTTATTTTTTGTAGAGCTGGGGTCTTGCTGTGTTGTCCAGACTGGTCTTGAACTTCTGGCCTCAAGTGATACTCCTACCTTGGCCTCCCAAAGTGCTGAGATTACAGGCATGAGTCACTGTGCCCAGCCCAGTGTCTCTTTTATAAAGGCCCTAATCCCATTCTCAAGAGTTCCACCCTTGAGACCTAGTCACATTCCAAAGGCCCCGCCTTCTGGTAGCACCACGTTGGGGGTTAGGATTTCAACATGTGAATTTTTGGGGGACACAAACATTCAGACCATAGCAAACCTCTTTTGATGTTCACATGCTGTTCTCTTCACTTGGGATTCTGTTTCCTTCGCCTCCCCCGGGCCTGGATAACCCCTGCTCTCACCTGTGCTGCTTTTCCCTTCCCTCCCCACCTCGCCCGGTGAAAACTTGCCTTCTGTGTTTGTTGAGAGCTGTGAGGCAGTTTTCCAGGTTGATTTTAATGAGTTTTGTGGGATGTGCTGGTTCATTTCTTCCTTCCCTGCTGCCCTGGAAGCTTCTTTCCTAAGGGCAGGGGGTGTTTTTTTGTCTTTCTCACTGCTGTACCCTGCAATGGCCAGCACAGGGCCTAGTGCTTAGTGCTCAGTAAATATTTGTTACTGAAATAATTTTTTTATTTTAACGTTTTACGTTTTAATGTTTAAATAACAATGGGATAGAAACAATTTAAGCCAAAACTAGAGTTCCCTGCCAATTTCTTTTCTGTAGAAGTGGCCCCATGTCACTCCAGTTCCAGGAACGTTGTGTAGAAGGGACGGATTGCCTCTGGGGAGTGGCGGAGCTCCAGGTGAAGGAGAGGGGCGGTGGGAAGTCGGAACTTACTGGGTCCTTACTGAGCACCAGGGGGCGGGACTGCCCTGGGCCAGCTTCCATGGGACGGGGAAGAGGGGCACAGCTTGTGCCTGAGCGTGGCTGCTTACTCACCTGAGATGCTCACAGGAGGGAGTTGGTAATTCAGGGCTACCCTTCCTGGGTTTCTCGTGTTTTATGATGTTTGGAGAGACTTCCGCTGGAGTGGGAGGTGAGTAGGAAGTCTAGCTTGAGTATTTCAGCTCCTGGAGGGCAGCTGAGCCACTCATGGCTACGGCTCAGCCTCTGAATGGGCGTTACTCACTGGCTTTCACCGTAATTATAACTTTGTTTTAGTAGCCTTTCATAGGTTGTGAAGCACATTAACAAGCTTTGTATTGCTCTGTCAGTATCGCAAGGTCTTTAAGGCAACCCTGCGTTGGTGACGTGGGATAAACATTCTCACTTTGCAGATGAACAGACTGAGGCTTAGCAG
>RJWJ010039307.1:0-14534 GCA_004363605.1 Indri indri | reverse complement strand
TTTTGAGACAGGGTCTCACTCTCTTGCCTGGGGCGAGTGCCGTGGCGTCAGCCTAGCTCACAGCAACCTCAAACTCCCAGGCTCCAGCAATCCTACTGTCTCAGCCTCCCGAGTAGCTGGGACTACAGGCATGCGCCAACATGCCCGGCTAATTTTTTCTATATATATTTTTAGCTGTCCAATTCATTTCTTTCTATTTTTGGTAGAGACGGTTCTCACTCTTGCTCAGGCTGGTCTCGAACTCCTGAGCTCAGGACGATCCACCCGCCTCGGCCTCCCAGAGTGCTAGGATTACAGGTGTGAGCCACCGCGCCCGGCCTATATTTAACATTTTTTATAGCAACTTTTTATTTTACTTAATTTTTTTTAGAGACAGGGTCTCACTCGGTTGCCTAGGCTAGAGTACAGTGGCATGATCATAGCTTACTGTAACTTCAAACTACTATGCTCAAGTAATCCTCCTGCCTCAGTTTCCCAAGTGGCTAGGACTATAGCACCACACCTGGCTAATTTTAAGTTTTTTTTAGAGATGGGGTCTTGTTATGTTGCCCAGGCTGGTCTCAAACTTCTGGCTTAAGTGATCCTCCTGTCTTGGCCTCCAAAAGTGCTGGGATTACAGGCATGAATCACTGCACCTGGCCATTTTTTATAGCAATTTAGAGTCATGAAGAGTTTTCAACTAGTTACTGACCCTAGGAATTTAGTCAAAGAATTTATATACTTTAAAGTTCTCAGTAACGTGTAAAAGAAAAAAAAAAAAAAGAATTTACATACTATGGTGACAGATTTACACAGCCATTTAACTGGTCATCTTTTTGTCATTCTTACAACATAGATGGAAAAACTAAAGTCAAATAATTTAGTGGTGGATCACACATTCTCTCAAATGATAGGAAGCTTGTACCTGCAATTTTAATATGCACTCAGTGAATACATGATGAACACTAAATAAATGAATGGATGAATATACTCCCAGGATGTTTGGACTTGTCTAAACCTCTGTGTCTTGCAAGCAAATCTAAGACTACAAATGTTCACAGTTTTTCTTATCCCATTAAACTTCTTAAAAACATATAGATTAAGTTCTATTACTTTTATTTTACAAAAATAAACATAAAAGTATTTTTAAAAAAAGAAATTTCAATTCCCCAAGTCACTGGGCTAAAAGTTAATATTCACTGCTATTAGTGCCTGGGATTTGGTTCAGGCAAAACTGCAAAGGGAGTATTCTCTCCCCCGCTTTTTTTGATCTAGTCAGTCTCCCTTTTTATGCTTTATTTTTGTTTCACTCAAACACTGCTGCTTACACCTATATCAGAGTGACTACTGAACATTTACACAAATCGGACATTTAGATAAATAAAACACTTTCAGCAAGCCACAGGAAAGCTAAACAAATTAAGTGTGGTTATTAATAACATGAGTGGGTTTATATTACCTCCCTTATTTGTGAGACTCTAACTTAGACCCCTCAACACACAGTGCAGTAACATATTGGTAACTGTAATTAGAGAACAGATGGGAGGCTCCCTACCTTGAGACTTACCTATCCATCTGGTCTTTCTTGAACATCTATTTATAGAAACTAATGACTCTGCTCTGGATATTTAAGAACTAGTTTCCTATTCAGTCGTAAATTTACTGAAGAGCAATCAAAGAATTCAGTTATTTCCCATGAGCATTTTGCTAAATGCTCCATTTGTGGACATAAATCTTCAGTAGAAAAGGAATAGGCTAGAAAGTACCTACCATGCTTAAAGACTCCAATGAGGAGGGACTTGTCAGCCTCACTGTCCCACCAGGCTGTTGGAACCTCCAGCTGATCCACTACTGGGAACCATATGTCAATCTCACTAAAGGTACGAGAGGGCACAGTCAGCTCAGCAATGCAGGAAATTAAAGTTATAAACTTTGAAAAGATTATTACAGGTAGCCTCCCTTATCCATTAATTTAAAACACTCATGCATCTGCACTATTTCCTTCCACTAGTGTCAAGTATAGGATTAAAGACTTGATACATAGATTCAAATTATCAGGTATCCCGAAGATAGTATAGAATGAAATATGTACACTAATCATCCCTGGAATAGGGCAGGGTATAAAAAAATACATATAGCAGAACTTTACCTGGCAATGGCACCCCCTAACACCTTCTCTGCCTGGTCTCCAATAACCTCTTGCCTCAGGTAGTATAGCATTCTTACCCGCAACAATACCCTAGAAGGGAGGGAAGAAGAGCTGGCTCATTAATAACAGTGTAGAAAGTTTGAGGTGAAAAATGTTTTTATCTTTGCTGAATTTCATCCTTACTTATTACACTGATGTTTCAAGTGCTTCTTATAACTCTCATCTTGGAACAAAGTGTCAGGGTTATATTTCCGGATCCAATCAGCCTTATGGATATCAAAAGTGCTTTGTGACTTTACTTTTTTCCCCTTGCGTCCACGGGGCACAGGGATAGACAGACCTGGGAAAGGGGAGACATTGAAGACTTGGATTGAGAAAAACCCTTGGACCTGAAAAGGATTAGATAACCTACAGAAAGATAAAAAAGTAAAGAGTTGATAATTACCTGAATGATTCTGCAATTCTTTTGTCTTGCCATTTTCAGCAGGGCTAATCAAGTCCCAGATGAAACCTTTGATATTTTCATCCCCCCGGTAGTGTAAAAGACAGTACACAAGGATAGCCCGGCAAATTGTCTCCACATCTCGTTCAGTCATACGTCGCTTGAATCGTCCGTGAGATAAAATATCTCTCCATCGTCCCCAACTAAAACAACAAAAAAGGAAACTATATTAATATTTTCCTGGGAATTCTAATTCTATTATATTCTCCTGCCCCCTGGAATCACGTCTCCTCAAAAAGGGTGAGACAGAAAGATTTCGAAAAAACATAGTAACAGAATAAATAGAATAACCTCCCTCCGAGGCAAACATTTTCCCATTATCCCTTCTTCGGTCATTGCTTCCAATCTGAAAGGCAAATAGGGTGTCTAACAGGATGGAGATGCACTATCTTTCATGGCAAGGTGGGTTCTTACCCATATACCAGGAGGTGCTTTTCCACCCGAAAGCAGTCAGTGCGCCCATAGGCATGATGACGGTCATGTCTGCGGGAGCGTGGCCGCTCATCATCCTCACTTTCCAAATCAGAGAATTCTACCAAGTCATCATCTTTCAGAGTGCTGAAGTGGCGGGTCTGTTTTCTTACTCTAGGTGTGTCAATCACCAAGTTATTCTATGCAGAGAACAGAGTAACTCTCTTTATGTTTTGCTCATGGGAAAAGAATAAGACAATCATGAATTAAAACAGCCATGGATGTAACGTATGTAGATCCCAAAGGGAGATTTTCCTTTTATTAACATGTAAAATAATTGACAGGGACTCAGGAAGTAGAATAAGGTAGGAGACACGTTAGGTATTTTTCTGGGGCCTCCCTAGGTAGAAACTTTCCACAACAGCCCTTGTATATGATACATTATCATAAACTGCAATTAGCATCAAAGAATCAGAGTAGCTATAAAGACTACTGAAAATAGTGTGTCTTCTGCAATACTTCCTCTCTCAAGGAAGAATAAGCTCACCTTGCTATTGAGAAGATCCATGTCTAGATCAGCCTTTTTGGCCCACTTTTGCCAAAAGTTAGGGTCATCCAGAGAAATATCTGTCCTATTTTCAGAAGCAACAAAGCTTGCCTAGTGAGGAACAAAGGGAGAGTAAAGTTGCTGTAATAATTTTTTCAGCAATGTGAAATCAGTCAACCACATTTTAAAAACATATTTAAATTGTAGAGATTCCTGTTTCGATCTTTGCTTTTCTAGTCTCTAGCACAGACAGAACATACCTTGGCAAAGGTAGAACCTTTTCCTTCAGATTCAATGGTGATGGTTGTAGTTCGTCTTAACAAGATCTGGTCAATGTCTTCTTCACAAAACTTGGAGCCCTCATCATCTTCCTCCATTATGGCTGCATATGCTCCTTTTCTTAAGAGATCTTCAATCTCCTTCTTGGAGAATTGTTGGATCTGCAAAAACCAATACAAAGATAAGAAGGCCGGGTGCGGTGGCTCATGACTGTAATAGTAGCACTCTGGGAGGCTGAGGCAGGAGGATCACTTAAGGTCAGGAGTTTGAGGTTGCAGTGAGCTATGATGACACCACTGTACTCTAGCCAGGGCAACAGAGTGAGACTGTGTCTCAAAGAAAAAAAAAAAAGAGAAAGATAAAAAGACTATTAAGAGAATATTACCTAACCATGTCATAATACTTTAGTTATTGTAAGAAATAATTGAGACTACAAACAAGGTAGTCAGATTCCTGTGCAAAAATAGCTTTTGTCTCCATCACTATGGCCCACTACAAACTTATCCATAGACTAAGCAGACTCACTCCGGTAATGTTGCCATCCCGACCACTCATGGACTGAAGCACAGCCTTATCCAATCCCAACTTGAGGCTAGCCTTATCAAACATCTCTCTCTCATAGGAATTACGAGTGATTAGACGGTACACCTTCACAGCTTTGCTCTGCCCAATTCGATGACACCGTGCCTGGGCCTATTTTTTTTTTTTTTTTTAAAAAAGGAAGGAAAGGAAAAAGATAACGTAAGTGGGAGGAGGGGCAGGGAGATACAAAATACCAATTCACAATCATAAACATCTATAAAGCAGCCATGAGATCAACTCAAAATCTAAAGTCAATTTCAAGATGAATTTATTGCCCCACCATATAAACCAAAGGTCAGCAAACTATAGTCTTCGTGGACATCAGTTTTGTAGATGTCCTGCCTGTTCAGTTACCTATTATCTGTGGCTGCTTTTATGGTACAGGAGTAGAGGTGAGTAGAGAGCAAGAAAGACCATATGGTCCACAAAGCCTAAAACATTTACTATATGGTCCTTTACAGAAAAAAATTCACTGATCCCTTACCTAACTGCTACCCCTAATTAACTAAACAATTCCATACTCTCTGAAAGGTCTTTCTAAGAGATCCTGATCTTGTTGAAAAACCCCCCAGGTTAGGTAGTTAATCCCTAAGAGAATGATTTCTTTTACCTGCAGGTCATTTTGTGGATTCCAGTCTGAATCAAAGATGATGCAGGTATCAGCAGCTGTAAGATTAATACCAAGTCCACCAGCCCGGGTGCACAGCAGGAAGACAAAGCGGTCTGAGTCAGGTTTGCTAAAGCGGTCAATAGCAGCCTGTCGAAGGTTGCCTCTAACTCGCCCATCAATACGTTCATATAAGTACCTGTATGGAAGTCACAGAAAAAATTTAAGTGGCTAAGAAGAGGCGGAGACCAAAAAAGCAGGCTAGGATCAATACCAGTACCCCATATCCCTAACTGGCTGAAAAACATAAAAACGTTGAGAGCGAGTCTTAAACACATTTCTTTTATTAAAACTGGTCAATTCTAATTAAACCCAGGCCTTCCTACTTTTTGCTGCTTTATGAGGATACAGTAACCACAAGATTAGTATGACTCTTTTTCTCACCTCTTCTGGATTAGATAATCCTCTAGGATATCTAGGCAGCGTACCATCTGGGAGAAGATCAGAACTTTATGGCCACCAGCTTTAAGCTTTGGAAGTAACTTGTCAATAAGAACCAATTTGCCAGCTGAACGAACCATGGCCTGCAGGTGGAAGTCATGAGGTATAATATGGCAAGCTTCCCGAAATTCTGTTAGGATTTTTTCTTCTGCACCTGCCAAAAGAAAAATCAAACTTGATGTTGAAATCCAGTGAAATATATTAAGGCTGTTTATTAAATTGAGATAAGAAAGCCAAAAAAAAAAAAACACAAAACCCCAAAAAACCAGTTATCTGATTTGAGATCAACATCTCTCACAGGATTTCGGCACCAAAATATCCTAAATCATCTTCAACTGTGTTATATAAAATATTCCAAGTAAGGTGGTCCTATGATAACTAGGTAAAATATATGTAAATATGTGGACAAGAACTAAGACAGAACATATAATTCACTATTACCACTCAACTGGCACCCAAAAAAGATACAGCAAAATGTAGTATCAGTGAAGACATTTATCCAGAGAACTGAATAATTTGAATTCTTTTTTTATATTTATTTTTTAGAGATGGGGTCTTGCTATATCACTCAGGCTGGTCTTGAATTCCTAGGCTCAAACGATCCTCTCACCTCAGCCTCCTGAGTAGCTGGATCTACAGATTCTCGTCACCAGGCCCAGATAACCTGAGTTCTTATTTGTGAAATTCTAAAGAGCAAATTCTATTTAATTTTGGAGATTATGCAGGATCAAGGGAGTAGAAAGAACTAGAGAAAGACATCCACATAAAAATTGTTTTTTTAAAAGGAGATCCCTTCCCCACACATAGTCCCCCCGCCCGCCCCCAGTTAGGATGGATCAATCAATGCATCCATTGTCCCCGAGGAATTTAGAAAGTAAACACAGGTAATACAGAAGTTCAGGTATTTTCCAAGAATTCCCTCACCATTGATGAGATACGGGTGGTTGCAGCACTTGCGCAACTCCATCATTGTGTTGAGTAGATTAGGCATGTTGGTATGACCTGCCCCTTTGGAAAGGAAGGAGAAATTCTTCTCCAAAATAGCCCGGTAGTATTTCTTCTGGATGTTAGTCAGCTCTACTTCAATAATAGTTTCCTGTTTGGGTGCCAAGTTTTTTTCAACATCCTCTTTGAGTCTTCTTAGCATCATTGGCTTGAGAATGGCCTGTAGCTTTTGAACCTGTGGTCCATTACAGAGAGAAAAAGAAATCATTAACACGAGGGCAAACATTTTCACATTTTATAGAACCATGAAAATATAAAATATTAGAGTTTTCCAGTATCTAAGAAAGGTATATTTTGGATGATGCCATAGATGATGTAGGCGCAAGGTTATAAAAAGTTCAGAAAAGCCCTTGATGCCTATGGTGACAGATGTCTGCCTTGTACAAACTTTTACTATTTTGTCCTAAGTGTATTACCTTATCAGATAGATTTCCTACCTGTTCCTCTGTTTTGAGATCTCCAAAGTCCTTGAGGAACTCTGATTCTGAGGGAAACTGTGAAGGTTCCAAGAAATGAAGCAAACTAAATAGTTCCTCCACAGTATTTTGCAAAGGTGTTCCTGTGAGTAGCACTTTGTGTTCCTAGAAATAAAGGAAACAGAAGAATGATAAAATTCAAAAACACAAAGGACTTCTGGGGTTTTCCATCAAGTATATAATCTTTAAAGTATATAAATTTTAAATTCTTTATCTAGAAAATGATGGGAATGGATCACGGTACTATTTTAATGTTTCTTTTACTTGCTCCCTCTTTTGATAAACACAAATGATTCAAGAAACCCTTGACTTTATTTAACATATTGAAATAATTTAAATATTATAAACAATTAAAAAAATAGTAATTCAGATTATGTTTTTTTCCAATTACGTATGTCTCTCCACATTCAACTCCTCATAGATATGCTAATCTGCCCTTCTCTAGGGAATATAACTGGATTGAATATGGCCATTAATTCTTTGTAGTTCCTCCAATCAAGGTTCACCCCTTGAATCTAGGCTTGTCTTGTGACTTGCTCTGACATAGAGAATGTAGCAGAAGTGATACTGTGTAAGTTTCAGAGCCTACCTCAAAGGACTTGCATTTTCTACTTTTGCCCTCTTGGAACACTGCCCTAAGACTACCATACAAAGCCCAGACTGGCCTATTGGAGGATGAGAGGTCATGTGGAAATGTGGAAGATAACCCAGGAGCCCCAGCCAACAATCAGCAGCAATTCCCAGCTGCAGCAGCACTAATGACTCCAGGCAAGACCACAAAAAACAACAGCCTAACTGAGCCCAGCCTAAGTGGCAGAACTAGAGAATCATGAAAAATATAGTTGCTGTTTTAAGCCATTAAGTTCTGCAGTTTTGTTTTTTTTTTTTTTTTTTGGAGACAGGGTCTTACTCTGTTACCCAGGCTGGAGTGCAGTGGCATGATCACAGCTCACTGCAGCTTCAAACTCCTGGGCTCAAGTGATTCTCCAGCCTCAGCCTCCTGAACAGCTGGGACTACAGGTGTGTGCCACCACGCTCAGCTAATTTTTTCTGTTTTTAGTAGAGACGGGGTCTCGCTCTTGCTCAGGCTTGCCTCAAACTCCTCAGCCTCCCAGAGTGTGTTAGGATTACAGCCGTGAGCCACTATGCCCAACTAAGATCCTAGTTTTGAAGTATTTTTTATGCACTAATAGTTTCCCACCTATCCTGGTTGAGAACCACTAAACTATAATACTCTTCCGATTCTGAAATTTACAACTTTTATATGACTTTTACGTACCATTCCCATAGGCTATATCCACCACTCGATACCAAGATTCTTTTTTTCTTGTCTGCTAAATTGGGTTATTTTAATTCCACAGGGAATTAGGGTGGGTTAATCCCAATTGTTTCTGCCCAAAAGTCAGCATGGAACTCACCAGGTCCATGTGCTTGAGACTATCAAGCAGCTTGCAATTACGGTTCTTAAGCCGATGGGCCTCATCAATGATGACACAACGCCATTCAATTTCACGAAGCTCAGGACAGTCTGACAAAATCATCTCAAAAGTAGTGATCAGGGCATCAAATTTGTATGCACCTGGGATGAGGCGCCCCTAAGCATGAAGGCAGTAAAATCAGAAAAGGTCTAAAATACACCTAAATGAGGAGCTCTTCTGAATTACTTTTCCATATCCAGGCAGGTTTAATATGAAATACAAACTATACCACCACCCACCTGTTTATCTTCCTGATAAATAGTGCCAAATCACTGAATGTAAGATACATTGCTTCCTCAACACATTCAGCTTCTTGGGAAATTCAAAGACCTCACTGAATGAGGCTAGACATTTTTGACTGGGATATGCCTAGCTCATGTATCTCTCTGTCTTAGATCTTTTGTTGGTTAACAATGAAATCCACAAATGTTGGACAATGCTGACATATATAAGAAAATAATAAAAGTGAAAACAGGTAATATGGAACATGATAATATTGGTTATTGTCTAAAAATTGACAGAAGATTGATATCACTTTAAAAAAATTAAGAGTTGAAAAATGTGATTTGAGAAAATTTGGCTTGGTATAAAAATGAGCACAAAAGAAAACTAACAGAAACACAAATAAAATTTGATGTTAATACAAGATGTATGATTCACATTTCCATTTTTAAATTTCCTTAGAAAAAGGGATTATTCTCGATGAAAATTTCAGTAGACTAAAAAAAAAAGGAAAAGAAAGAATAATTTAAGTTCACTACCATATGGACCAAGTGGATAAATGGATTTCATTCTATAAAATACTCTGATTAAAACTCATTAATGCTGATAAAATTCTACTTAAAATATATATATTCATAAATTAAAGTCAGAACTTCCACTGGATCTAAGTGTCTACTGGGGAAAAACACCAAAGTAAAAAAAAAAATGCCCTGCATACTGTTGCACAAAAACCCTTAAATCACAGAGCAGTGATTCAATACAAGTCTTTTATTCTTACATAACCCCTCAAATACCAGGTCCCCTGGCCTACTTTCTCGAAACCATAGCATTCTGAAGACATATAACTCACCCGTGAATCTTTGCAGTACATTTCATATTGCTGAATCATCTGCCGGCTGGCCAGACTGCCATGGTACACAATAGTGTTCATCTCTGTCCATGTATTGAATTCTCGCTCCCAGTTAGTAATTGTGGACAGCGGGGCAATTACCAAGAAGGGGCCATGGATGCCCACATTATACACCTCCTGCAAGAAGGCAATGGACTGAATAGTTTTGCCCAATCCCATCTCATCAGCCAGGATGCAGTTCTGCCTGCAGATTCAACATGGAAGGGAGAAAATAAACATGTCAAAAGACACGATCTTAAAAAGCAGAGGACATGGGAAGAAACTGTTTCAACAGAAAATGAGTAAATAACCCCAAGACTAAGTATATATCTTATGGGCCCACTCTTTTTTTTACCTGTTATACCAGTTAAAGAGCAGCCAATTGACCCCTTCCAACTGATATTCCCTTAACTGGTTTCTGTTTTTATATTCATGAGACAGCTCCAATTTCTTCCAGGCACTTGCCTGAGGACGATTCTAAAAAACATGAAATTTGAATAAATGGAGTGAAGACATTAAAAAATTAGGGAAGACTTACTAGGTCATTATAATAGTTATTTAAAGTCAATTCAAAAACATTATTGTTTGGATTAAAACATGTCAAATATATTTAAATCCTTCAGTTAAAAAATGATATTTTTAAAAAAAAAAGATAAAAGAGGAAAAACCTACTGGTCACTTTTGGTGAATGCAAGGGAACTATTACTTCATTATTTTGGAAACTGGGAAATAAAGGAAAAGTATTTATCCTTTCTATACAATCTCTACCTTCAGATAACCAAATAGTAGATGAAACAAAATTTATAGAAGATTCTGGCTAATAAGTGAAGAAATGATCGAATTAAAATATCACCACTTTAAAATCCTGAAAGAACAAATCTAGAATGATCATAAATGGCTGATAACAACACAAAGCACAACCACACAGAAGTACACACCACCATCTATGAAGCAGATTTACTGGCTTCCCTCATCAGTCTGATCAAGCCTCTATGAACAATGATGTCTAATAGAACTTTCTATAATGTTAAAAAAAACGTGGCTAGTGGCTAATGTATTGAACAGCATGGCGCTAAAAATTTTTACTGGACAGTGCTGCTCTTGACCAAAGCATTCATGAGAAATATCAGGGACAGAGAATATGTTAAAAGATATCAAGGGGAATGCAATCAGCAAATTTCAGACTATGGAAAACCCTGCAGAACAAATCACCTGAATTCCTCAAGAGAAAGTTGTAAAGGTGGGAGATGAGCAGATCAAAGGGGAACTATAATTAAAAGAGACTTGAGACATATTAACTTATAGCAACATACGGACCTTATTTAGAACCCAATTCAAGTAACTTAACAAAAATTATAAGACAGTCAAGGAAATGTGTACAATGATTAGTATTTGATATTAAGGACTGATTTTTTTCAAGTTTAATAATGGTATTATTTATCTTACAGACATAAACAATGATATATTTACAGATGAAATAAAGGAATCTGGAATTTGATTTTAAAAAACCCAAGAAATACGGGATTGAATGGTAGGAAAATGCATTACACAAGAATGGACATTTATTAATAATTGTTAGCTAGGTAATTTGTATATTATATTATTTCTTCAACTTTTATGTTTGAAAATTTCTGTAATAAAAACCAAAAACAACAAAAACTTCTATAGGGGAAAAAATTAAATCATTCCCTATATAGGCCTTCATACTCTAAATGCAAATATACTTACCACCCTTTTGAGTTCTGGGTGCCTTGACTGTATCCGTTTAAATTCTCGAATCTTGCCTTCATCAACATCCTCTTTTAGCTCCCATGTACTATCCTCATAGGGCAAAGAGCACCATTTCACCAGGTAGTAAATAACGGGCTAGGAGAAAAGAAGCCAAAGCTTCAAAAAACTGATTCTGTGTTCTCTGCTGTGGTTAAAGAATAAGAATTTGACTATAAAATCACATCACAAAGTGTTGACACCTAAAAGCTGCTGAAAAAGCCAGGCTGAACACACCAAGCATAGGTTCACCTGCTGATGCAGCACTGTTCGTGGCTTTGATCATTCTTCAAGGTAATTTATCAGAATTTGTCCTAAAAGTAAAATTTCTACCCAGTAGTTTCTAGAACACTAAGCACTAAAACATTATGCTCATCAATCAAACAGATGAAAAATAAAAGGCTATTCTTTTCCTATACTGTGTTGAAATTAAAAGATATGGCTCGGTGCCATACCATTCTCCTGGCACCAAATTTGATACAGTGGAAACCAGGTTTCTTTTAGGATGAGGAATAGGGTAAACCCCTAGGCGCATTCTAGGGCTAACATCACTGGGCTTCTGAGCCCTTATAGCTATGAGTGTAGATGGACTTCAAGAGCAATTACATGGTGATAAAGAGATTTCCTTATGAGCCCCAGGAAGCTAAGAGATAATTACCAGATGTATCACTGAAGAGAGGTAGTAAGAGTGAAGAGGAAATGCTCAAGGTCCAACTACAGTAGTATTGTATGCAGGCATTTCACTGCAAGGGAAGAGGCAGCGACCAATGGTTGAATGGCTCCTATTTTCACTATTCGTGACAATCGCACTTACTGCATTTCCATTTTTGGCTCATGCAGTATAAAGCAAGCAGGATTAGACTGGGCCTAGCACAATCAACAGAAATTTCTAATTACCAATTCACAGAATACCCCTTAAAACAACCAGCAAGAAGTGTAAAAGTGCCTCAACATAGTCATAGATCAAGGAATCCCTAGAATTAATTCAGCTGCTCTTTTACCTTTTTCTTTGTTGTAGTGACTCAGATCACTCTCTATGTAAAGTCATTTGTCCAGGTCACACATTTCCAGCATAACTTACTTTTCTAAGGACCAAAATATGTATTATAATATTTATTTCCACTATTAGGTAATGTAAAATGGATCACAAGGTAAACTTACTTTGAAGAGGGGGGGAAAATGGGTACACAAAGTGTTATTATCCAATATTGGGAGCATAAATTATAGAATCAGGGTACCAAAACATTTTCACCTGTCATGCAAGTTGCAACATACTCCAAAGGGCCAACTGCTTTTGGAAAAATAAGTATGGTGGTAGAGAGCATAAGATTTTCAAGGCTGGGAAGGCTGCAATCCTAAAAATGATGAGAAGAATATAAGAGTAGCTAACCTGACCTAATAAACTGGTCCATTCTCCACTCACCTCTCATAAATGAACACACGATAACTCTTACCTCCAACTCCAAAAAGCAAAAATATATGTTATCAGAAGCATGCTTATTAGGATTTGAAGACAACAAATTGTCATAGTCCCTGGACATGTAAGATTCTGGTTATCTGAGGGAACCTGAAGGCTTATAAAGTAGAGCAAACTTTAGAATTTTATAGAGGGCAGAATTTGACTTACAGGTCCTGTTAGAATGATACATAGGACCAAGTCACTTGGCTCATGAGTGAGCCCAGATCACCACCCAGCACTGACATCTTAAGAAGATTCTGTTGTTCTCTGCTGGTCATTGTATAAGAAGTAACTATCAGATGTGATAAAAAATTCTGTTTATGACCCTACAAAACTAAACAAAAGACTGCTGCTTGAAGTGAGAAGAAAGTGTTTTAAGAAAATGGTAGCTCATAGCCTAAACAAAAGTTTGAAGTAAATTTAAAATAGAAAAAGCTGAATTTATTGGTGGTTTAGATCTATGTGACTATTTCGAAAACAAAAACGGTGGTCTGTTTCAGCATATGTAAAACATGCTCCCCAAACTAAGAAAGCTTTAAAGTGGTGATTCCCAAATCAAGCCATGCATGAAAACCCCTTGGATAATCAACTTAAAGATCTTGGGGTCCCAACCTCTATTTACTAAATCTGAACCTATGGAAGTAGGACCCCAAAACCTGTTTAAAAATACAGATTCAAATGTAGCAGATTTGTTTTAATGACAAATGAAAAGGCATTTAATCAATGGTGAGTTTAGGAAATAACTAATTCTCAACAACATGATTTGGACAAAGCTAAAAGTAAGCCTGTACAAGTATTTTAATACGTATAAATTTAGGAATTTGTGAAATATCCCTTTCTCTTGCCCCACACCCAATTTCCAACTGAATGTGAAGGGTCTCCCATATAAAATCTGAGGAAAAATGAGACGAAGGGAATGACTTTTCAGTACTCATAAATATAGCTCCCAGCCAGGTGCAGTGGCTCACACCTGTAATCCCAGCTACTTGGAAGCTGAGGTGGGAGGATCACTTGTGGACAGGAGTTTGAGACCAACCTGGGCAACATATTGAGACCCATTTCTAAAAAAAAACAGTTTTTTTTTAAATTAGCCAGATGCGCAATGTGTATACCTGTAGTCCCAGATACTTGGTGATGGCAAGAGGATTACTTGAGGCCAGGAGTTCAAATCCAGCCTAGCTGACGTAGTGAGACCCTGTCTCTAATTAATTAATTAATTAATTAATCAATGTATCTCCTAGATGTTTGACTTTACGTGGATCTTTCCTTTTATCTTCTCTTCCTACTCTCTTACCTTCCCATTATCTTTCTAAGGATCCCAAAGTAAAATTCAGAAATGCTTTTTCAGTCCAAGGGATTTTTCAGCCATACCTGGAAAAAAAGGGATTGGCAAACGGACCAGCAGAAATGTAAGAGGAATTTCATGTTCCTCCATGCCCCAACTCACCTCCCCATTGTCCTTGTCAATACTGTGAGACTCATCCAATATCCTATCCACCTCTACATAGTCTGGATTGAAGGGCTCTTCATCCTAAATGAGTTATGAAACCAAACAGTAAGAACAAAAGATCACTGTCCAGTAAAACAACCCCTCCACCTCACCTTTAGCAGATAATCCTACTTCAAAATTTTTTAAGAAAACAGAAGCAATGTAATAGGTGTTCCCCATTTTCACAATATC
>RJWJ010039306.1:0-14540 GCA_004363605.1 Indri indri | reverse complement strand
CCTTACAGCTCGTAGAAGGGCCTCTTTAGTGGCTATTTTGGTCAATCTGATGACTGCGTGACGTGTTGTCTTCCTATTTGCATTGAATCTCCCTGGGGTCCGTTGAGCTTCTTGTACCTGTATATCTAGATTTTTAGCAAGGCCTGGGAAATTCTCCTCTATTAATTCTTCAAATAGCTTATCCAGCCCTTGAGCATTTTCTTCTTCACTTTCCGGAATCCCTACCACCCTCAGGTTCAGTTTTTTCACATAATCCCACATTTCTTATAGGCTTATTTCTTTTCTCTTAATTTTCTGCTCAATCTCTGTCACTGACTTATTTAGTTGGAAGGAGTTGTCTTCTATCTCTGAGATTCTTTCTTCTGTTTTATCTACCCTGTTCTTGAGGCTTTCCTCAGTGTTTTGTAGTTCCCTGTATAAGTCCTTTTTTTCCAGGAGATCGGTTTGATTTTTCTTTAATATTTCAATTTCTTTAGTGAATTTTTCTTCCAAGTCCTGGATTTTTTTTATGGTTTCTTTTTGTTGGTTATCCATTTTTTCTTGTGTATCATTCCGTTTTCTTACAATCCATGTGTGAAATTCTTTTGTCATTTTAGTGTTCCTAGTTTGGTTAATGTGCATTGCTGGGGAACTATTGTTCCTCTTTGGGAGTGTGCTTTCCGTTTGAGTCTTCATACTTCCAGAGTTCCTTCACTGGTTCCTTCCCATCTGGATCAGTTGTTCCTTCTTGCCTTTGGATTTTCGTTTGGATAATGGCATGCCCTGTTTAGTCTCTGAGCCAGTAGGTGGTGTTTGTGGTGAGATTCGACCACACCTTTTATGATGAATCAGTAGATGCAGTAAAAGGGTGTGCAGGATGACCTCCCTGTCAGTAGGTGGCACTTGCAGGGAGGAGCAAGCTGCAGTGCTGTTTTTGGGTCCTGTAGCTAGCTCTTATTCCTCTAGAGAGGCCCTCTTGTGCCTCAGGTGGTGGGTGGGGCCCTGGGATTTCCAGGTGTGTCCTTATTCTCCACCTCAGTGGGGGCAGGACCGGGAATGAGTCTGGGTGGGGCTGGGTTGGGTAATCCTGCCCTCAGGCTCCACAACTGCTGTTAGCAGGGGTCAAAATTCTGCTCTTTGTTTCTGTGCAAAGCTGCTGAGAGGGGCTGAAATGGCTCCACTCAGCTGAAAGTCTGGGCTTGGGTGGTGGGGCTGTCCAAGACCCACACTCTGGAGCAGGTCTCGCTCCCCTCTACCCTCCCCCTCTCGGTGGTCTCTCCCAGGCCTCTGCCAGCAAGTGGGACCTCAGGCCGATGGATCTCCCCTGGCTGTGACGTGGGCTGGGAGGTTCCCTACCCTGGATCGTAGCCTGAGCTGGGTGCTCAGCCCTCTTTTGGGAGGAAGGTTGCTGCTCAGGCACTCTGATCTGCCCCTGAAGGCACACACTCCTCAGTAGGCTCTTTCACAGATCTCTCTTCTGTGCCCCAGGGCAGTGCGATCCTGACCTGGGAGTATGGGGTCTGGTCTGCAGGACTGTCGCCTGGACCCTGGAGATCAATCCCTGACCCTGCCAGGGGGAGGGGTGCTGGTCTTGAATCACCTACAGGGTGCCCAAGCTGGATCGATTTCACTCCACCTCAGGATTTGCCCCACTCTCCTGGAGTCCCCAGGCAAGTAGCACCTGGGAGGGCTGGCGGGTAGGGAACTCGCAGTCTGACTACCCCTCAGTCTGCTGTACGGCCCCAAAAGGAAGGGTCCATTCCTTGGAGATGCCTCCGTATGATGGTTAAATTGTCTCTCTGGGTTCCCTCAGGTAGGGAGGGGGAAGGAGAGAATGGAGCACTATGGCGTCTGCTGATAGGCTTGGGTCTGTACCCAGCGAGGTACCCCAAGGGGGCTGGGAACCCGGCGCCATGTCCGCAAGAGGCCACTGCTCACTGGCGGCAGCCATGTCAGGGCTGGTGTCGGCAGGTCTCTCCAACCGCTCAGGAGCCCACCAACAGTCCGAGATGCAAGGGAGGGGGAAGTTAACTGCTCCACCTACCCTTGTCGCTGGTCTCCAAGCCTCTTGGGACCTTTCTCCTTCCAGTTCTCCACAACGTCTTCCCATGTAGTCTCCTGTAGTTTCAGGCACCCTTCCTTCTGACCCTCACCCAATCTATGTTTCTCTGCTAGCTTATTTTTTTCTCTTTCTTCTAAAATTCATCTTTTTTGCAGAGACACTCTGACTGGTGGCTTTTCTCGTCCGCCATCTTGGCTCCTCCTCTTTTTTTTTTTTTAAAGATATATATTTAAAGTTCTGCTTGTGGAGTCTGAGGCCCTTTTCAAGTTTTTGGAGTATATGCCAAATATTGGGGCCAACTGCGAGATGAAGTACCTTGCTAAAATGCATTATGCCTCCAAAGAGGTGAAAAGTTTCAGACAGTTATGAAAGAAAAGAAGGGGTGGAATTTCATCCTGGCTTAATCCATTTGTATACCTGATTTACAATGCTTTCTGACCCTGTAGCTTCCCAGAAAAGGGAGTTGGTGTACAAGCAGGAAGGGAGTTCTGGAATGGCCAACCAGAGCAGGTGTGGCCAAGTAAGAGAAATAGAGACAGAGAAGAGGAAGGAGGAACAGGGGATCCAAAAGAGAAACATCCTCTGGAAAGTGAAGGCAGTGAGAGAGATGCAGGGATAAGAAGTAACATGAGGCAGGCAAAGAAAAGACCAGAAAGACCAGAAAGTTTAAAGAAAGCTTGAAAGCAGTGGACCTTAGACCCCTTGCTGGCCAGCAGCAACAGAAGATCTAGTAGTAGAATAGTAATCGAGAGATCCATTCTCGGGCCAAATTTCCTGGTCATTTAATTTACTGAATGTTTGGGACAGGGGTCCTTGCATCCCAAGGTTCCAACTGAAGAAAGAAAAGGATGTTTTAGGGATAGTCATATGTGCCAAAAACCTGAGAAGTCATCCCCAACTCAGATGACCATTGAAGATCTGATGAGACAACAGGTGTCCCAAGAATATGAAGTCAGACCTTTAAGTAACCTAACAATATGGCCAGGAGATGGGCATCCCCAAACACCAACTCAGATTGTGACCTGAAGTCTTCCCCATAGCCAGGCATCCCTGGGTCTGGGTGAAGACTGCTGGAGGCAGTGCCCACCCTAGGAAAGAGTGGTTAGGAAGCGTCCCTCCATGCCACCCTCCAGAGTGGTAGACCCAGGCACTGGGTTTTTCCTTGATCAAACCAGAAAGCTACCACTCTTCACCTTGTACATATGACCATTCCCAAAATTTCCAAAGACCAAATGACTTACCCAATTCCAAACGATTTGAGGGCACCGAGAGGGATGTCTTAGGAATTGCAGAGGAGGGAGCAGTTTCAATACTGAAGCAGCTTCCTGTCCAAAGATAGAAAAAATTAGAGAATAAGACAGCCCCTCATGAGGGAAAAAAGTGACTTCTCTCTGTGTGGAGGCAGAGAAAAGTCCGCAGGCAGGCCACCAAATGTTAGGGTGGAAAGGCTAGTAGATGCTACCCATAAGGTGGAGAAAGATTTCTCACACAGAGATTAAGATATATAAAAGTAAAATTTATTTTATCCTTTAGAAGGACAGAGAGAATGAGAGAGAGAGACAGAGACAGAGACAGAGAGAGAGAGAGAAGGGGGGGAAGAGAACAGACAGACAGGGCGTGGCATCCCAAAGAAAGAGAAGGGAGATGCCAGTCTCATATCTTTTGAATTTTGCCATTCTGGTGGGTGTGTAGTGGTAGTTTTTGTGATTTGAATTTACCTTTTTCTGATTATTAATGAGGCCGAGTACTTTTTAATATGTTTATTGGCCATTTGGCTCTACTATTGTAAAGAGGTACCTGTTCAAATCATTTTTTTCTATCAGGTTGCCTGTCTTTTTCCTATTGATGTTTAGTTCCTTATATATTGTGAATACCAGTCCGTTATCAGTTTATATGAGTTGCAAGTATATTCTCCCATTCTGTATTTTCAAATTTCACTGTGTGATGTCTTTTGAGAAATGTAACTTCTTAATTTTAATGTAATTGAATTTACAAATGTTTTTCATTATGATTAGTGTTTTTTGTTACTTGGGTATGTGCTTTTACTTTATACATCATATCATATATGGGTATAATGTTGAAACTCACATTTTTACTCATTAATATGTTTTAGTATCTATTCTTGTCAATACATAGAGAATTCTTGATTATTCTGAACTAGTGTATAGTGTTCCAGATTGTGACTATTCCACAGTTCATTTAATCATTTCTTGAAGGTCATTTAGACTGTTTGTAGTTTTATTTATTTGTTTGTTATTAAAAATGTAATACTAAATATCTTTCTATATGAATCCTTCTTTGTCACCCTCATTATTGCCTTAAGATGAATTCTTGATTGTTGAATTATTAGATCAAGTATATAAACTTCAAAAAGTTTTAAGTTTGCCAAATTAAACTTCACAAAGTCTCTAATAATTTACATGTCATTTAGCATTGTGTATATCCGTTTTTCTAGTCAGTTTCCAATATTTAATTATATTTTTAAAATCTTTGCCAATAATAAAACCATAAAACTTTTAGAGAAAAACATAGGCAAACGTGTTTTTTACCTTGTATTATTTAATTAAAACTAATAAAGTGCTGATCATAAAAAAACATTTTTAAAGGAATGTATTAAAATTAAGGACTTCTGTTCATCAAAAGAAAGGGAAAAGACAACCCAAAGAGCAGGAAATGATATTCATGATATACATATCAGACAATGGAGTCATATCCAGCATAGATAAAGAATTCCTACTAATGAATAAGAAAAAGACATGCAACCTAAGAGAAAAGTGGACAAGGGGGACTTGAACAGATACTTTATAAATAAATATATCTATGGCAAATAAACATAAAAGGTGCTTAGCTTCATTATTCTTAAGGAAATGCAAATAAAAACCAAAATGAGATAGTACTGCATAGCCACTAGAATGGCTATAATACAAAATGATTGAAAACACCAAGTGTTCTTGAGGATGTGGAACACACTTGGAACTCTCATACAATGCTGGTGGGAGTGTAAGTTGGGGCAAACACTTTATGCAACTATTTGGCAGCCTCTACTAATGTTGAGAAAGCGCACACCATATGACATAGCAATTTTATTCCTAGGTATATATTCAACAAAAATGTGTACTTAGGAGCACCAAAATGCATGTACTAAAATATTCAAGGGCAAACTGTTCATAATAGTCTTACACTGGAAACTATTCAATGCCCATCAATAGTAGAATGGATGAATTTTAGTATATCCACAATGGAATACTTAGCAATGAGAATGAATGATCCGTGACTATGCTTTACAACATAGGTGAGTCTCACAAAAGAAATCTGAGCAAAACAAGCCAGACAAAAAAGTATGTAGCATATGATTCCATTTATATGAAAGAAAAAAATGGGCAAAAATGTGCTGTTAGAAGTCAAGGTAGTGGTTATCCTTGGCCAGGGTTTGGGAGGTTGTGACCAGCAGGGAGAATGAGGGGGTTCTGGGATGCAGGTAATGTTCTGTTTCTTCATCTGAGAACTAGCTGTAGGGATAGTTTTAGTTGGTGAAAATTTAGCTAGCTGTACACTTTTGATATGTGCTCTTTTCTGTATGTATAGCATACTTCAATAAAAGGCAATTTTAAAACATGTTTGATAGACCACAAGTCATATGTCATCATCACTTCAATTTGCATTTCTTTGATTTTTGCAGAGATTGAACGTTTTTTCATATGTTTATCAGCACTTTGCATTGTTTTATTGTTTACACTTTGCATTATTTATGTTTTTACTAATTTTTATATGAGGATATTTGTCTTTTTCTCATTGACATAAAAGCTCTTTGTATACTAAGAATATTAACTTTTTGTCGCTTATGTTACAAATATTTTCCTATTTGTCATTTTCCTGGCATAGAAAAGTACTTAATTTAATTTTTATGTAATCAATTCTATCAATCATTTCCTTTATAATTTATTAGTTTTCATTTATGCTTAACTAAAATGTCCTTAGGTCTAATTAGTTCATGAGTACAAACACAATCACAATAACACTTCGATTTCTTTGATTGGTAGCTCTGACCAGCCAAATATAGGACCTGTCTCCACCCTGCCCTTGCACACTCATGTGTCTCCCCAGTCATTTCTGGGACTCCCTGTGCTACACAGCCCCCTTGTTGATCAGAATATCTGTATCCCTCAAACTTCTATGAGTGCTGCATCACCAGGCATGACTTCTGCTGTGTACCTTACTCCATCCGCTATTGCTTCCTGGTGTTCTCAGGGATGCAAACCCTGGAGGGGCTAGTAAAGGTGGATGTTCTTTAGTCCTAACTGTGCCGCAGTACTATGTGGTCCACAAATGGGGAGAATGTGATTTGCTCCCTAAATAGCAATAGATGCTGTATTAGTCATTATGTATATATAAATAGAAAATTATATGTCATTGTGGTTTTCAAATTTATTAACATCAACATTTGTATCATTTTATAACTTCTTTATATAAATTGCTTTACCCAGAAAACAGCTGGGTTTGGTTTTTACATTATGGCTTTAGTGACTCATCCAGTGGGCTTGCTATAGTAGTTTATAAACATGACTTTCTAAGTGCCAGGAAGGTAGGGGCTGCTTAGAAGAGATGCCTGCATTTCTGAGCATTTATCTATTTCATCTCGTTGAAATTAAGCTTAGAATGTCTACAAGGGGTAACTAAAATATTTATTTGTACAGAGAAGTTTTTATAAGAATGACATGCAGGCCGGGCGCGGTGGCTCACGCCTGTAATCCTAGCACTCTGGGAGGCCGAGGTGGGTGGATCGTCCTGAGCTCAGGAGTTCGAGACCAGCCTGAGCAAGAGCGAGACCCCGTCTCTATCAAAAATAGAAAGAAATTAATTGGACAGCTAAAAAAATATATATATAGGAAAAAAATTAGCCGGGCATGGTGGCACATGCCTGTAGTCCCAGCTACTCGGGAGGCTGAGGCAGAAGGATCGCTTGAGCCCAGGAGTTTGAGGTTGCTGTGAGCTAGGCTGACGCCACGGCACTCGCCCCAGGCAAGAGAGTGAGACTCTGTCTCAAAAAAAAAAAAAAAAAAAAAAAAAAAGAATGACATGCATTTCTGAGCATTTATTTAATTAAATAATTTTATGCTTTTTTAAAAATTCTATATACAATCAAAGCTTTAAAAGTATTAAGAAAGCAAAAAATTACTGATCTGAGAACAAGAACTCCAAGAAACTGTAGAAGAAATGCCATATGTAGATTCAACATATGAATCAAAATGCATTAATATTTTACCAATTACTATAAGATCTGCTATTTTATCTGTTATGTCAGTTTTTATATTTTCATCCTTATTGAATTATATGTTTTTGTGTTTTCAGTTTTCTTCCCCTGGTACAACCAGTCAGAAGTTTATCTGCCTGGTTGCTTTTCTTTAATTTACTTAGCAATTCTTTGATTGACTTAGGAATTCTGTTTTCTTCATTTGTATTTACCAATTTCTATTTTTGTTTAATCTTAATTCCTTTCTCTTGCAGACCTTGATTTCTTATTTACTTGTGATTTTCATGACTACTTGTGCTAAATGTTAGTTTATTTCATTTTTATCCTGTTTTTGCTTACCAAGATATTTAAAGCTATAAATTAGTCTCTGAACATTGGAATCAGCCTTTAATTTTTGAAGTAGTATATTTATTGTAATTATTTTTCCCCTAAATGAAAACATGTTCGTTATAAAAATGCAAACATATACATATATATGGAGGATAAAGTGATATACCCTCTTTTTGCATTCCTTCTCTGAAATACTCCTTTCTTTATCCAGAGATAAACACTGTTTTTCTTCATTTTTATTGTATTTTTAATTAATTTATTATTTTTCTTTCAGAATATTACAGAAATACAACACTTTGGTTACATATATTGCCTTTGCACCACTTGAGTCGGAGCTACAAGTGTGCACACTTTCCAGAAAGTGCGCATGGCACCCATTAGGTGTGAATTTACTCATCCCTCCTCCCCCCTCCCACCTGCCCAACACCCGATGAACATTGGTTCCCTATGTGCACATAAGTGTTGATAACTTAGTGCCAATTTAATGGTGAGTACATATGGTGCTTGTTTTTCCATTCTTGTGATACTTTGCTTCGAAGACTAGGCTCCCAGCTCCATCCAGGATAATACAAGAGGTATTAGATTACCATCGTTTTTTATGGCTGAGTAGTACCCCATGGTATACATATACATTTTATTAACCTACTCATGTATTGATGGACACTTAGGTTGTTTCCACATCTTTGCAATTGTGAATTGTGCTGCTATAAACATTCGAGTGCAGATGTCTTTATTATAGAGTGACTTTTTTTCCTTTGGGTAAATACCCAATAGTGGAATTGCTGGATCAAATGGTAGTTCTACTTTTAGTTCTTTGAGCTATCTCCATATCACTTCCCACAGAGGCTGTACTAGTTTGCAGTTCCAGCAGCAGTGTATGAGTATTCCTATCTCTCCACATTCATACCAACGTTTGTTGTTTTGGGGCTTTTTGATAAAAGGCATTCTCACTGGAGTTAAGTGATATCTCATTGTGGTTTTGATTTGCATTTCCCTGGTGGTTAGAGATGCTGAGAGATTTTTCATGTTTTTTGGCCATTAGTCTGTCTTCTTTTGAAAAGTTACTGTTCATGTCCCTTGCCCACTTTTTAATGGGGTTGTTTGACTTGTTAATTTTCCTGAATTCTATGCAGATTCTAGTTATACACCCTTTATCGGATGTGTAGCATGCAAATATTTTCTCCTATTCTGTAGGTTGTCTGTTCACTCTGGTGATAGTTTCTTTGGCTGTGCAGAAGCTTTTTAGTTTGATCAGGTTCCATTTATTTATTTTTGTTGTTGCTGTGATTGCTTTGGTGGTCTTCATAAATTCTTTGCCTAGACTGATGTCTATATTTTTCTAACATTTTCTTCTAAAATTCTTAGGGTTTCATGCTTAGGTTTAAGACTGTTATCCATCAAGAGTTGATTTTTGTGAGAGGTGAGAGGTACAGATCCTGTTTCAGTCTTGTACATGTGGCTATCCAATGTTCTCAGCACCATTTATTGAATAGGGATTCTTTCCCCCAGTGTATGTTTTTGTCTGTTTTGTCAAAGATCAGATGACAATATGAGGATGGTTTTACATCTGGATTCTCAGTCCTGTTCCATTGGTCTATGTGTTCTTGTGCCAGTACCGTGCTGTTTTGGTTACTACAGCCTTGTAGCATAACTTGAAGTCTGGTAGACTGATGCCTCCCAATTTGTTCTTTTTGCTTAAAGTTGCTTTGGCTATATGGCATCTTCTCTGGTTCCACAGGAAGTGTAGAATTATTTTTTCTAGACCTGTGAAAAATGATTTTGGTATTTTAATAGGGATTACATTGAATCTGTAGATCACTTTGGGTAGGATAGACATTTTAACAATATTGATTCTGCCAATCCATGAGCATGATATGGTTTTCTATCTGTTTACATCCTCTTTAATGTCAGTGTTTTGTAGTTTTCCTTATATAGGTCTCTTACCTCCTTAGGTAAATATATTCCTAAATATTTTATTTTCTTTGATGCTATTGTGAAAGGTATTATATCTTTGATGTGATTCTCAGCTTGACTGTTATTGGTGTATATGAAAGCTACTGATTTGTGTGCATTGATTTTATATCCTGAGACTTTGCTGAATGCACTTATCAATTCCAGGAGTCTCTTGGCTGAATCTTTGGGGTTTTCTAGATATAAGATCATATCATCGGCAAAGAGCGATAGTTTGACCTCTCTGCCCCCATTTAGATACCTTTGATTTTCTTCTGTTATCTGATTGCTCTGGCAAGGACTTCCAGCGCTATGTTGAATAGAAGTGGTGATAGAGGGCAACCTTGTCTGGTTCCAGTTCTAAGTGAGAATGCTTTCAATTTTTCCCTATTCAGTATGATGCTGGCTATGGGTTTGTCATATATGGCTTTAATAATTTTGAGGTATGTCCCATCTATGTCTATTTTTTTTTAAGAGTTCTTATCATAAAAGGGTGCTAATTTTGTCAAATGACTTTTCTGCTTCTATTGAGAGGATCATATGATCTTTGTTTTTGCAGAGGATAAACACTGTTAATCCTTTGGTATATATCCTCCCAGATCCATTTTTATGTATTTACCAATGTATGTATAAGTTTTCATTTATATGTATATACATTAATATGTATATACATTTATATAGTTTATACATTATAAGTATTATTCATGTTATACAGATTCTTCTATAAATTGAGTTCCCTTTTTATATATCATATCATATATATATATTAATTGTCAGTTGCCTTCTAATGATATTTAATCACTTTACATTATCTCTAAGAGGTATTCTTTCTAATATCCTATCCAACACAGAAGGGGATCTGTCTTTTCTAATTTTTGCAAAATTGGTAAGCAATAAGATATAGTATTATTTTATATTAATGTGAAGTTCTTTGATTATTAGTGAGATTAGAATTACTTAATTTGCTTATCAACCACTAATATTTCTTCTATAAATTGCTTGCCTATATTCTTTGCTCAACTTTTTATTAGGTTGCTCTTTTTCTGATTTATTTGACTAGCACTCATTATTTTCTATGTGGTTGATGGTTGATAAATAACATTTGGTTTCCCATTTGACCCAAGAATTATTGAGGAGAGTTGTTTTATATTTCCAAGAACTTGGGGAATTTTTTTGTGTGAAATGTTGCTGTTTCTTTTGAATTTTATTGCATTGAGGTTAGAAATGTAATCTGCACAATATCTGCATTTTGGAATTTGTTGAGGCGCACTTCATGGTGTAATATGTAATCATTTTTTAATATTTCCATGCACACTGATGAAAGGTGTATTTTATTTTGTAGATTATGTATATACATCTATGAAATCAATCATATTCCTTATATATGTAGATCCTTTACATCATCAGATATTTTTTCCTAAATATAAGATAGATTAATTAAAGTCTTCTAGTGTTATTTTGTTAATTTATCCTTATATTTTAAAGCAGTTTTTGTTTTTGTGCTTTTAAATGTAACATTATTTAGCACAAATGTTTTATGACTGCTATATCTTCATTTTAAATTTCATATTCATTATAAAATTGCCCTGTTTATACTATTTAAATTTTTTTCTGTCTTTTTTTTATTGTTTGTTATTACAGGGGTACAGATGTTTAGGTTACGTATGTTGCCCTTGCCCTCCCTTCCCCCCAAGTCCCAGTTTCAAGCGTGTCCATCTCTTGGATGGTGCGCATTGCACTCTTTGTGTATGCATATATCTGTCCCCTCCTCCTCCTCCCCCTCCCTCTTCCCCCTCCCCCCTGCCTGACATCCAATAGATGTTATTCTTATATGTACACTTATGTGTTGTTCAGTTAATACCAATTTGATGGTGAGTACATGTGGTGCTTGTTTTTCCATTCTTGGGATACTTCACTTAGTAGAATGCGTTTTTCTGTCTTCATTGGGCTTATTTTTGTTTCATTTTTTAAAATAACATTGAAACTTTTTATCATTTTGTTTTAAGCTTGTCTCATATAAACAGCATATGAATTTTTACCTTATTTTATACCAGTATGAGAGTCTTTGTTTTTGCTTAAATAGTATGTGAGGTAATGCATGTGTTAATTAGCTCAATTTAGCCAAAACACCATGTCGTATACCATAAATATTTTCAATATTTTTTTGTGAATTTTAAAAATAGTCTTTGTTTTTTAAATAGAGGCACTTAACATTATAAATATTCATTGTTATATCTACTGGGTTTGTTCTTACCTTTGCTGTTTTATTTCTTTTTCTTATGGCTCCTTTGTTTTATTTAATTTACTTTTCTTTTGTTACACAAACTTGTTTCTTTGCTTTTATCCTCTCCAGGGATTTAGAAAACAGAATGTTTTATAAATTCTAAGGTACATATTTTTCACAGTTTAATATTTCTAGAATTAAAATAGATCTTACAATTGATGATATGCCATAGTTTAATTGACAACGTTTTTTCTTTTTAAATGGTACGTAAACTTATTTCTTATAATTGATATTATTCTTTGGTTAGATCAAATACAGTATGTCCATTTTTTTTATCTTAATTTTTTGGAAATATTTGTAAAACTTGTATTTCTCTAATGGAGTCAAGATAAAATGACATTTTATTTGCTCAAATTATTTTTTTCAGCTTTATTAAAGTATAATTGACAAATAAAAGTTGTATACATTCAAGCTGCACAACATGATGTTTTTATATACATTTACGTTGTGAAATGATTATCACTATCAAGCTAATTAACATATTTGTCACCTCATGTAGTTACCTCTCCTTTTTTGTGTGTGATGAGAACACTTAAGATCCACTCTGTTAGCAAATTTCCAGTATACAAGACATTATTATTAACTATAGTTACCATGCTGTACATTCCATTTCCCCCACACTCCTGTCCCTGGTAAACACCCTCCTACTCTATTTCTCTGAGTTTTACTTTTTAAGATTCCACAGATGAGATCATGCAATATTTGTCTCTCTGTGTCTGGCTCATTTCACTTAACATAATGTGCTCCAGATTCATCCATGTTGTTGCAAATGTCAGGATTTCCTTCTTTATAGAGACCGAATAATATTCCATTGTGTGTGTGTACATACACGTACACACATACCACATTTTCTTTACTCATTCATCTGCTGGCAGACAAGCAGGTTGTTTCTCTATCTTGGCTATTATGAATAATGCTGCAAACAACATAGGAATGGAGAAACCTCTTTAAGATGCGGATTTCATTTCCTTTGGCCGTATATCCAGAGATGTCATTGCTGGATCATATGGTAGTTCTATTTTGAATTTTTTGAGGAAACTATACTTTTTTCCATAATGGTTGTACCTATTTACATTCCCAACTACAGTGTGCAAGTTACTTTTTCTCCACACTCTTGCCAACACTTCTCTTTTTTTTTTTTCACATTTGGAAGTTATTTTTAATTTTTAAATTTTAAATTTTTTTCTTTTTAATTGATAAATAATAATTGTGTATATGGGGTACATTGATCTATGTATACATTATAGAAAGGTTCAATCATGCTAATTAACATATCTATCACCTCACTAATTTATCATTTTTATGGTGAGAACATTAAAACTCTATTTTAGCAGTTTTGAAATATATAATACATTTTTTTAATTTTGTATTTTTTTATTTCAGCATATTACAGGGATACAAATATTTAGGTTACATAAATTTCCCTTGCCCAACCCGAGTCAAAGCTTGAAGCATGTCCGTCCTCTAGATGGTGCACACCGCATCCATTAGGTATGAATATACCCATCCCCTCCTACCCCCCCATCTGCCTGACCCCTGATGAATGTTATGGCTATATGTGCACTTAAGTGTTGATCAGTTAATAGCAATTTGATGGTGAGTACATGTGGTGCTTGTTTTTCCATTCTTGGGATACTTCCACATTCGATAAAGGGCTGATAAGTAGAATCTATACAGAACTCAGGAAGATCAGCAAGAAAAAAATCAAACAACCCTATCAAAAAGTGGGCAAAGGACATGAACAGAAACTTTTCAAAAAAAGATAGACTAATGGCCAAGAAATATATGAAAAAATGCTCAACATCTCTAATCATCAGAGAAATGCAAACCAAAACCACAACGAGGTATAATACATCATTATTAACTGTGGTCACCATGCAGTGCAATAGATCGTTAAAACTTCTTCCGGCAGTCTAACTGAAACTTTGTAACCTTTGACCAACATCTTCTCTTTCCTCATCCCTCCCCATCCCCATCCCAACTTCTGGTAACCCCCTTTCTACATTGGACAGATTATCGAGATAGAAAATCAATAAGAAAACATGGGATTTGAATTACACTTAAGAACAGACACTCTCCTTGACTTTTTTGATAATTCCCATCCTAACAGATGTGAGGTTATTGTGGGTTTGATTTTCATTTCCCTGATAATTAATGATGTTGAGCACTTTTTCATACACCTGTTGGCCATTTCTATGTCTTCTTCGGAAAAATGCCTATTCAGCCCTTTTGCCTATTTTTTAATCACTTTGTTTTTTTACTATTGAGTTGTTTGAGTTCCTTATATATTTTGAATATTAACCCTTTATCAAATATATGGTTTGCAAATATTTTCTCCCATTCTCTGTGTTACCTTTTCATTTTGTTAATTATTCTTTTGCTGTGCAGACATGATACCTATCAAAATTCCAATGGATCCATACGAAGCATAGAATTAATTTTTCTACATCTGTGAAGAATGATGTCGGTATTTTAATAGGGATTCCATTGAATCTGTAGATCACTTTGGGTAGTATAGACATTTTAACAATGTTTATTCTGCCGACCCACGAGCATGGTATGGTTTTCCACCTATTTACGTCTTCTGCTATTTCCTTCCTCAGTGTCTCATAGTTCTCCCTGTAGAGGTCTTTTACCTCCTTAGTTAAATATATTCCTAGATACTTTATTTTCTTTGTTGCTAT